>BJBW01007646.1:0-67270 GCA_004320125.1 Scolopax mira
AGGTTCTGGAGCTGTGGTGCATCTTGCAAAAGCCAGGTTCCACCTCCGCAGGCGGCGGAGCCTTGCCATAGATGAGCTGAGGCAGCCAGAGGGCAGCAATGTAGAGAGGACAGGGATCTCCACTGTGAGGCTCCTCCAGCACACAGCGGCTGAGTACGTCGGCCTGTCTGCTCTTGAGAGTTGTTTTGGATAGTGCTTTCTGGCCTTAGAAAACCAGGAAGCCACCACGCTGGGCTGTGCATTGCTCCTCCTGGGCGATGCCTCCTAAGTCCCCTTGCTCTCCTGCAGCCGTACAGCCTTGGGTCTCAGCCACAGGAGCTCGCAGCACACAAGGTCTGTTATATGCCAGCTCCGGCTATGAGAAATATTCCTGACTGCTCACTGTGGGGAAGACATGGTACTGGAAGCCACAAACTCCCCAGATCTGAAGGAAAAGCTAAGAAACTGCAAGTTTCTTAGTTTGTTGGGTTTTTTTTCCTGCTGTTTGGGCCAAGGGGGTTCCCCATATGCTCTGGGGCAGGGGACATCTTTCCTGCCAGAAAGTGCAGGTAGCAGAGAATAGAGCCATGAGGCTTTCAGCAGGAGGGTAAATCAAGGCAGCAGCTAGTGGCACCAGAGCCCCTGATGCAGCACAGGCATTGGGCTTTTTGCCCGTGAAAGCCTTGCCTTGCCAACGCTGGATGAGCTGCAGCAGCAGGCAGCAGACCTCTCCATCACCCAGGGCTGCCAAACACCCTCCACTGCTTACACCCAATGTAGGCATGTGGTTAAGCCATGGGGCTGACATCAAGGCAGCATTTGCAGTTACCCTGAATAAGGCATGGGTTCTGCCACCATGGGGGAGGGCAGCAGGTAATGGCTGTGGTTCCTGGTGGGCAGGTCACGGCACAACGCAGGTCACTGCTCCACCAGCCCATCCTTCTCACCTCTGGTACATGGGGGACATTGCAACCTGCTAACAAGGGCAGCTGCACTGTGTGTCCATTTTGGGAAGGTCTGAGCCTCTCTATAATGCAGAGCCTGCGTGTGGTGCTGTGTCCAGGTCTGTGACTGATTGATAGCAGAATAGGGCAGGAGGGATCCGTGCTGCTGGCAAGTCATGGGGAAGCTTTGTTTGGAGACCCCTGGTGTTACAGAGAGCTGTGCAAAGCCAGCGAGATCTACTCTTGGCTGGGGCAGGTCACCCCTGCCCTGACATGCCACCAGCCTGCCTGGCAGCATGACTCCCACTTGGTGGGCATCCCCCCTGCCACGTGTCATCTTCACCTTCTCTCTCAGTTCTGTCTGCCCCTCTTCTGTGGGTCTCCTGAGCCTCTACCCAGATGTGAGAATCACCAGCGAGGCCACCTCAGCTGGGCTTTGGGGTGTCTACACTTTGGGGAGCTGGAGTCCAGCTTGGGGGATCTTGGGGAGCTTGGGTGCAGCAGTCTGTGGGCATGTGCCAGGCAGCATCCCTGCTACTGCTGGGGAGGAGATGCTGTGCTGGGCCATATCCCACAGCGCTGGCTGGGTCGGGGCCCACAAGTGCTGACAGGAGTCCCTGTGTCTGCCAATTTCTCAATCCCTGCAAGGGCCTGGTTTATGTTTCTGTCATGGTCAGGAGCAGCTGAGCACATACAGATCCAGGATGGACCCTGAAGAGGTCCAGATGGGTCCTGTCTTCCATGAGGAGCCAGGACTGATTAAAGTCAGCCACCCTTCTCCATTGGTCAGACAGTGCCCAAGGACTTGACACTTACAGGGCTGGCTTTCAGGGAAGACTCTGCCAACAGACTCTGTTTAATAACACTCAGCAAAGGAGGGAAAAGATTATTTTGTCAACTAAGAAAGTGTCTGTGTGTTTCCTGCTGAGATGAATCCACCACCCCTGCTCCTGGCACCGGCTAGGACAGAAGGGACGTCAGTGACAAGCAGGGGAAGAAGTGGGAGGAGTGGGGCAGGGGGCTTTGGTCTGGGGCAGAGCAGCAGGAGGGGGAGCTGGGTGGGAGCACCTGTAGGCAGGGTGACCTGACCTGTGGGCACTGCTGCAGACTGGCTCTGGGGAAGAAAGGGTAGACCCAAGGCTGGAACAGCACCAAAATTGTAGAGAGCTCTGCTCTGCTCTGGCAGGAGCAGGGGTGATGAAGACATGCGCTCTGCATTCCTAGGAAATACAGTGATGGTGTGCTATGTCCTGCCCTTGTCCCCTGCCCTCAGCAGCACTGAGCCACCCCTGCTCCCAGCAGACCCCAGGAGCTCCGTGCACCCCATGCAGGGCTCCACCACACATGTGATAAGTTTGTCAGGCCATGGAAAGCTGTCCATAAGAAGGACCAGTGAGGCTGTGTAAACAAATAAGCAGAATCCAGCCTGTTTTGAGCTAGGTAAGACCACAGGCTCATGGATGTTTTTAGCCCAGAGGGGAAGAGAATAATGCTGTCTCCTGCTGCAGGTCTCCAAGAAAGGTCACAGCTGATCCTAGAGTCAATCTTTTGTGACCCCTGTCTTTGCCAGATGTCAAGCAGCAGGAACTTGCCTCCCCGGTGAGGGTCTGCTCTGGGACTAGGCTCTGTGCAGACAAGTCCTCTGCCCCAGTAGTGCTGGAAGAACTGCTTAGAAAACAGGAAACCTCTTGACCAGGAAAAAGCAGTGAAACATTCCCTTATTCTGCAATGTTTGTTGTTTTAGGCTCTCCCAACCAAGTGGCTTGAGCTGAACAGCAGCCTTGCTGATCCCCCCGAGCCTTGAGGCAGTCCCTGCTGAACCTCACAGCCAGCCCAGCCCAGTGCAGGGGTGAAGCAGGACAGCGTGGCTTCACAGCCCAGATGCCAAAGTCATAGCTAATGACAGCCCAGGCAGAGGTGAGGAGGCTCAGAAAAGCTTGATGTGTCCCTGTTACCAGCCTGTGCCTGCTCTCCCTCCCTCCCCTCCAGCAGCACCTCTGTTTCCTGGTGCATCGACAGTAAACTGAGGTAGGGCAGGTGTGTCCCAGCTCACAGGTGAACATATCCTCTGCCACTTCTTTGGGTAAGGACCAGCTCTTCGTGTCTGGCATCTGGTAAAGTCTGCAAGCTCCACAGACCCTATGTGTCCACAAACCCTCAAGCCAGGATGCTCAACTCCATGGCCATTTGACTGGGAACCCCTGACAGGCACAGCTGAGCTCTGTGTCAGTCTGCAAGACCCAAAGAATTGTCCTACCGTCCCACGTCAAGCAGCAGAGGCTGTGGCTGAAGGGACAGATACTTCCCAGGGTTCTGGAGCCAAACTGTCAGCAGGCAACGGTGGAGGGGGCTGATCCTGCATCCCTCTGCGACTGCCTCACCCCTGTTCCAGAATTACAGCACCCGCCTGGTCAGGCTGAGCTTGTGCCAGCAAAGCCTTTAGCAACCACCAGATGTGAGACCCGCACCCATGGCCAAAATATGTACCAAGGAGCAACTCCCACTGCTGTGGGTGAATGCCACCTATGGCAGCACCCAAGGGAAAAGCCAAACCTGTGTCAACCTGGGGTAGGTGGTCTCCTGGGGGGCTGCAGCTGAGCTGGGGGAGCAAAGGGGTTTTCCAGCTGGTCCTGTGAAGACGTAGACCTGCCTTCTTTAGGGGGCTGGACACAGAAAGCAGCAGGCGCCACTGACAGCCAAAGTGACAGGCTTGTGTTGTGTTTGGCTCCGAGTGCTGCAGGAGGTGCCAGGGAGAAGCTGAGGAGCCGCAGAAGCGGGAGCTGCCAGGGCTGCAGGCATGCTGCAGGGAGGGGAGCACCCTGGGTGCCCCACTGTAGTGTCCCAAGACCACGACGGAGTGAGGAGAGCCGTGGGCAGGTTTTAATCCCTCTGCTGAGGTCTTTGGCCTTGTGCAGCTCCATCCTGTATACCCGTCTTCACACCCTGGGGACCTTCCAAGGTGTCACAGCAACAGGGATGCCTGCCAAAAGCTTCAGTTGGCACGGGCTGCCAGGTTCCAGCACTGGTGGGACAAACTGGCCAGTGGCTCGGTGTGGCAGTGGCCGTGGCATTGGTGCAGGCAGCAGTCTGGTGTGCTTGCAGGGGACGTGTGAGAGGGAAAGCTGCCAGGAAACAAGACGGGACAATGCCCTGCTTGCCTTCGCCCAGGGCTGGCAGGCAGGCTCCCGCCGGGGGGCATGGGAGGATGGGCCAGCCCTGTGTTTAGTCTTCAAAAAAAAAAAAGAGACCTTCCTCCTGAAAACAAAACCTTTTGTGTGCAAATGCAGCTGTCTGGCAGGTTTGTTTTTATACAGGAAACTTTGAAGCAGAGGGCCAGGGCTGGTTTCATTTTGAGGTGGGTTTTTCAGTTCATGGCAGTGTTTGGAATCTGAGCTGCTTCCCGCTTCCTGAGTTTGGAGGCTGATGCTTTCACGTTGCTGCTGTGCATGGCAGCAGTGCCCAACCTCCTCCTCTCCCTGCCGCGCAGGAGGGAGCCAGCATCACCTTCACTCTGCCTTTTCTCCGCATAGAGCTTTGCCCAGCCAAGGCAGCGGGGGGGGGGAAGCCACCGACATGGCCGGTGGTGGGATGGCTGAACCCCCCGAGCAGCATTGAAACATCTGTGACCCTTGTGGGACTGGAAAGGGTCAGATGCTGAAGTCCCCTGCCATGCACTGCAGCCAGGCTAACCCTGCCAGCATCTTGTGAGGACACCAGAAACATGAACTTCAGGCCTTGTTTTCAGTTGAGACTGCAGGAGACAGTTCTCATTCTCACTCCCATGGCTCTTGCACTTCCTCCTGCCATCAAGATGGAAGAGGGGACACCTTGCACCTGCTCTCATGGCCCCTGTTCTCCAAACCCACTGGGAAGACTCTTCTACTTGCCCCCAGGGACCAGCTGGCCACCTGTTCACCAGGGTGAGGATGAAGGATTGCTCATCATCTCCAAGGGTCCCATCACAGGGTGTCTTCAGCACCTGGGCTGTCCCCAGCACTTGGGCTGCCCCCACAGCAGGCAAGGTGCAGGGAGGTGTGAGCCATGCCAAGTCTGAAGCACGGCACGTATCTCCCATCCTCCCTGGGGCACAGACCCCTGCTCTCACAGGGCTGCATGAGACGTCTCCATCCAGCTGATCCCTCCTCCCTGGCATCCTGCAGCTGAGACGCTGGGCGAGCCCAGGCGGGCTTTCCCCCAGGACCAGCCCAGACTTGAGCGTCAGGGCTGTGCACAAGCAGGAGTAAACGGCAAGTGTGAGCACGTCAAGTTCACACTACACACACCAGGCTCGTGGCAACAGACTGTGGACCATGCTGGGGGTGCCCACCAGGAGAGGTACTGGTCCTACTCCCTCTCTCTTCCTAAATGCGCGGTCAAAGCCGGGATGCATGCAGGGGGGAAAGGAGCACGGTCTCTCCTGTGCTCTGGCTCAGCGCGGGCAAGCCCCATCCCATGGCACTGAGGCGGGTGGCAGTGGATGGGCAGCCTCTGTGCAGGGCTGTCCCTGGCATTGCAGGGCTGTGCCTGCTGAGGGGGAACCTCGTGCCCAGGGTCTCCAGGATGATGAGGTGTGGATAGGCACCGGGACCTGCTTCGTGGCTATTTCTTGGCTCCATGAGTGTGCCATCCTGGTGGCCCCAAGCATCTTTGGTGTCAGCCTGTACAGGCACTACATCCCAGGGTGGCCATAGAGCCCTGCCAGGCTCCACAGGCTGTTGGCGATGGGGTGAGGGATTTTGGGGAGCCATATAGGTGCTGCCCTAGTGCTTCTTGCAGTAGGTGTGGGGCAGGCACTCTGCAGGCTGCTATCAGCCCTCCCTGCCTGGTTCCTCTTGCCAGGGGAAGAGGACTCCTGAGCCTGCTCAGCCCCAGAGGTGGCTCCTGCACCCTGGGGGTACAGAGCAGGTTTGCCCGGCTCTGCCGGCTCTGGGTGTGCTCTGAGTCACCCGCAGCCCAGCTCTTCCCAGCTCCACACCCGCAGGCATCCCAAGCTCTGCTGCCAGGCCTCCAGCAGCCAGCAGAGGAAGCACAGAGCATAACCCTAGCACGGGAGTCACTCCTGCAGCCTGTCCAGCTCTGGGCACAGCTCTGCCCTGCAGAAGGGATGATGTCCCCCCCTCCCCTCCCTGCAAATTGGGAAGAGCCGCAAGGTTTGAAAGCACCAGGCAGGAAGCAGGCAGCAGCGCTGGCAGGGCTCCATGTGGAAATGATTAAACACTTGCAACTGATGGGGTTGAAGGAAGAGCATCCCAGTGTTGTAAGTTTTAGGGTTGGAGAATGGTGGCATGTGAACCTTGCAAAGAGAGAGGTCCCAGTGGCACCTGCATCATCCAGGTGCCTGGGATCAGCCTGTTCCCCTTGTTCCTCCCACGCAGCCTCGGGCAGTGCTTGGCACCCCAGAGGTGGCAGAGGGGAGAAACTGTGGCCTGGGGCAGTTCAGAGTGCTGGTGGGCACAAGAAGAGACAGGGACCAGAGGGACAAAGATTGGACAAATGCTGTCCAAAACATTTGGACCAAATGCAGGGCCCCAAATGCCCTGGGGCCTTTGACACACAGGGCCTTTGCCATTGTCCCTCAGCATAAGCAAGACCTGACATCAGTGATGGGCATGCTGCCAGAGGTCCCCTGCCCTTTCTCTGTTCCAGACTGCATGATCCCACTGGGGCACGGGACAAGGACAATCTCCCATCTTGAGGCTCTGCCCCTTGCAGGAGGTGGTGATGTGGCTGCACAGACCCTGCAGTCCCAGCCCAGATCTGCCCAGCATAGTTTCTAGTGCTCATGGTTGGCGGGGTATCCCCCATTCCCCTGCTGCCTGCAGTAGCCTTTGCTGCTTCACGGAAAATGTGATGACTCTGCAGCCCCAGAGTTTCCAGGCCTGGTTCCAGCGGCTGGGTGGAGAGACGTTCTGCAGTTTTTTTTGGGTCTGGCACAGCCAAAGGCTTCACTGTTGGGGGGACCAGAGGGGAGATCTGACATCCCCAGATGAAGGCAGCCTCTCTCTGTGCTTACCTGTGGTGGCACGGTGTCACCAGGGTGGCTGTGGGGAGGGCAGCACTGGCATGTAATGAGCAGCTTCTTCTGTCCAGTATGGGAGGCTGCTGGGCCCTGTGGTGCCAGGGACAGGGTCTGGATTTCACTTTCATGAGCACAGCCCAAAATCCCTGAGCTCAGGGAGCAAACCTGCATGGTTGCCAGGTTTAAATCGATGGGTTTAAATCAGTATGGATGTGTCCCCACCGCCAGTGGGGTGCCTGCTCTGCGGGCCCTGTAACTGGCCACCAGCAGCATGTGGAGGCTGGGAGACCTGCTGGATACATCTGGGTCCGTGCCCAGAGGTCAGTCCCGTCCTGGTGAGCATCAAGGCATGGTGGCGAGACATCACTCTAGCCCATCCTCATGCTGGGCAGGGGGGGTCACTTCTCCTAGATAGAGAGGTGTGGGCCAGAGGCACAGCAAGGCAGTGGGCTCTAGGGGAATGGAGACACTGTGCTCCAGGAGTCCCTACTTGGGTCCCCAGCCCAGAGACCAGGGAGGGCAAGACAGACCCTTTGGTCCTTAGGCAAGCCGATGCCCAGAGACGTACCAACACACTGGGCCATGGTAGCAGCAGTTGTTTTCCAAAAAGTTCCTGAGATGCCACATTCCATTTACCTCCCTTCCAATTCCATCCCACTGAACTGGTGTGGCTGGAGATGGAGATGACCAGTTTTGCAGGGAGGCTGGTGGCAAGAGCATTGTGGCTGTAGACAGGCGGGTGTAATGAGTGCGTGTGGGCTCAGCTTGCTCACGCACTGGGCAGGGCAGATTCAGCACAGCTGCAGTTTCCCAGGACTCCAGCGAGTGGTTTTGTCCTCTTGCTGGCCTGGAGCTCCTCTTTGGTGTGCTTTGAAGACAGAAGAGTCCCACCTTGACTCTGTAGCCTGGGAAAATCTCCTGTCTGTGCCGCGGCAGGGGACACTGCCTCCTGTCACCTGCCTTAGACAGTGGGGGATGCAAAATCTCTTTCCAGGGTTTTCTTTGATAACCAAAGGTCCGTTCTGCTCCATCCCCCTGGATCACAATTCTCAACCCATCAAGGCCCTCCATCCTCACCTGTCCTCCCTGCTTCATCAGCCAGGGGCTCCTCCAATTCAGCTCTGTCCTCATCTTGTCACCCTCCTGAGACACCACACAGTCCCAGCTGCCCCCAGCCTCCTCTGCCTCCACCCCAGCCATCCTTCCCCCTCCAGGCTACTCATGGCAGCAAATAGTCCCATGCTCCCCATCCAACATGGGATCACCTCTCCTTGTGCTGCTGTGGCAGGGTGCATTACCTGACAGCCTGCACTTCTCCACCAAAGCCCCTCTGCAAACTTGGGGGGGGAGCAGCCCACTGTATCCACCCAGATCCCACCCTGGGCCCCCGGGTGAACCTGGCAAGCTCTTACTGCAACAGGGAGCTCCAGCCTCCTCCCAGCTGGCTGCAGCCGCCCACCTCTGGCAAAGGGCCTTTTAAAACAGTCTCCAGCACGCTGAAGATGGCAGCAGCCAGCTACAAATCTCCCTCTGCCTCAGCTCATGGAGGAGGACTCCATCCCCACCCATCTAAGTGGCTCAAGTGGCTGGACATGACCAGCAGTATCCATGAGCACACACCTTGCACTCCAGCGGGGGATGGCTAGCTCCCCGATCACGCTGATGTCCGGCAGCAGGGATGGCTGTCCCCAGCTGTCTGTGGCACTGCTGATAGCTCATCGCCATCAACCCCAGGTGCTAGTGGACCTCGGTCCCAAATGCCTATAAGAGCTTTTACCCCAGGCCTCCATCACTTGGGCAGATGCACTGCTTGACACTGAGGCCTCTCCAGAGCTGCCAGTATTAAGGATTAAAAAACTTGCCTGTTCTGGAGCCAAGACGTTGGAGATGGGTGCTAGCCATGGGCTCTTGTGTCTCCCTCTCTTCTCAGTTATGTGCAGTGTTTGGGGCTTTCTCTTGTCTTTGCCCAGGCACTGGGGGCTGATGTGACTGTCACAAGTCCCACCTGACAAACCTCTGAGTTTTGAGGGGAGGGAACCTGCTGTCTTGGGGCCAGCTGGGGTATGTGTCCCACCCTGACAGCCTGGTGGCTCACAGCAGAATAAGCAGAATAGCCCCCTTTGGCGGCTGTGCTGGCTACATGGCCAGACTGGGCCATGTAGACTGGCTACATGGCCAGACTCCCATGGCCACACAGGCTGTGCTGGCTTCCAGGGTAGATGCCTCACTGACCCTCTTCCAGCACTGTCCCAGATCTCCAGCGCTGATGTGAAGCCAATGGCATCTCGGCTCTGAATCAGAGCTGGCATCCTGCCACATGTTGCATGGCCACAGCGCAGCACCACGTACAGCTGGAGGGACATGGTGTGCTCCCCACGGAGCAGAGTTTGGTCCCCACAACCCACAGGCAGACTCCCGGCCAACCCCCCAAATAGGCAAAGCGTGGTCTGGGCATCTTTGTGCCGGTGGCGTGCACCCCCCGGGAACCTCACAATGTGCAATCCCCCTAGCTCCAAGCTGCCCGGGCACGGCACAGAGGCACCCGGCTCCCCCAGCCCTACGGCCGATCGTACACTCAGCGCGGCCAAACCTCCTGCTCCGCATCGGCGCCCCACGCAGAAACCCCTGCGTGCGGGGCTGAGCGAGCCGGGCACGGAGCAACCGCAACCACCCCGCGCCCGGCTCCACGCTCCCGTCGATGCTCTCTCCAGCATCCGCGCCCAGCCGTGGGGGCCGTGGGGTCTGCGTGGGGTGCGGGGATTGCAGGGGCTGTAAGGGCTGCGGGGACTGGGGGGCCTGCAGGGCCGCCGGCCCTCCCCTCGCTGGGGGCTGGGTTGGGCAGTCCCTTCCAGCTCAGAGACGCCATCTGTCCTGTCCTGTCTCCTCCCCTCTCCTCCCCTCTCCGGCACCAGCTCCCACAACCCCGCAGAACTCCTCCCGATGGCCAGGGCGGGCTCCGGCCGTGCAGGGACCCCGCCGCAGCCCCCCCGGCAGCAGCTCTCTGCCCGCAGCACGCACCCGCTGACACAAGGGCAGCTGGGGGGTCCCCGCAGAGGGACAGAGGAGCCGCGGAAACAATAGCAAATGCGGGCAGCGGGAGGCTCACGCACACACGGGACTTCTCCCCGCCCGGGGGCGCTCCCTGCTCCTGCCCCGGGGCGGGCAGAACTGCTGTGCGAGGCGCTGGCATCCGGCGCGGGTCCCCACTGATGCGGTCCTGTCACCCGCGCTCGGAAAGCATGAAGGGGGGCAGCCCCCCGCTGCCGTGGGAGAAAGGGCCGGCTGGGGACAGCCACTGCTAAGAAGCTATTCCCCCCGCAACTTGTCATCCCTCTGTTCTGCAGCCACCCGGGTCCCAATGAGACCTCCGCTGCTGCTGCTCGTCCTGTGTGTGCTGCGGCTCCTGGGAACCCTGGCAGAGGTAAGACCTCGTCTCTTCATCCCCCCGTTTGTCCGTGCAGGCTCTTGGCAGCAAGGGGCTTTGCATAGTCCTAACCCGCTGAGGAATGACGGCATATTTCTGGGCTGCCTTTCCAGCCGTGCAGCTGCACCAAATTAGCGACGTTTGCAATTACGAGCTGGCTCTTTCCTCTGCTTCCCCCCCCCGCCTCGCCATCCCCTCTCGCCCCGGCGCCTGGTATCAGAGCGTGTTACTGCTGCCATGGCTGCACATCTATCTCCTCACCGCAGGAATTGGCTGGTTGATGTTCCCAGGGATCCAGAGCCCCTTCACTCCCCTCCGCATGCACGCTCCCCAAAGCACCAGAGTCAGTGGGGGAGCCAGAAATGAGTCAGCCAGCAGATCCAAGGGGGAAATAACTAGAGAAAGATGATCGCTCCTCTGTGACTTGTTGTGGGACAGGGAGTGGGCAGAGATGTTTCCTTTCATGTGGAGGGAACTAGCCTCAACCTAAGCAGGGCACACCCTGCTCATGAGCAGACTGTGGGGAGACGGGCATCCTGCAAGTGTGCTCAGCGCTCGCTGCGGTGGGGTGGGTGCTCGATGCTCTGCAGCTCCCAGACCAAGCCCTCACTTTGCCTCCTGTGGGGGATGGCAGGCAGCTGGACTGAGGTCTCCATCCTCCCCCTGCCATGATCACGGGAAGCAGGGGAGCCTGTGGAGGTTGCCAAGGCCTGTACGGAACTTCCTCCTTCCCTGTATCTTCCCCTGGTGCCCTGGCTGTTTTGGTGGAATGTCCTCCCCTGTGGGCATTGTCCCATATTGGTCTGCTGTCCCAGGACCCATGTAAAAGGCCAGGGTAGTCCACAGCTGCATCTGCTGAGTCTGTCTCCCTGCCTTGGCAAGGGGAGAGTGACGTGAGCAGTGACCTGGGCTCTCCTGGGAAAAGGGGTCACAGCTGCCAGAGGGTCACAGCCCCCATGTGCCATAGAGGAGTGGGACCTGTGCCTTGCCAGCCTGACCACTGGCCTGCACAGGGCACCTCTCCTAGGTGTTGGTCTCAGCTCAGACCAGCACACCTTGGCCATCTCTCACTTGACACCTTCAATCCCCCAGGGTGAGGGATGCAACCAGACAGCACGGGCAGGGCTGGAGGGACAGGATGCAACCAGTGATAGAGGTAAGTCTGAAAAACTTATGTCCCCAGGCTGCAGAGGGTGATCTTTGTTGCCAGAAGCAGTGAGATGAGCAGATGTGCCATGCCAGGACACTCGTAGTTAAGAGTAGTTTTGTATATATTCTGCTTTAGACTTACCAGAAGATGCAAGTCATGGCCAGGGAGGGGCAGAGATTCAGTCCCATCCTCCTCCAGCAACCAGCCTTATGGGGGTCAGTGTGAGAGATGGACAAGGCTCCAAGCTCTCTCCTTCCCATGGAGCTGATGCTCCACTTGATAGTGGGCTCAGCAGCAGCACAGCATGAGGCCTGCACGGCGCATCTACAGATGGGCGGGATGGTGCTCCATGGGGCAGCCCCATGGCTTTGTACGGCCACACTCGCCCTGCAGCCAGCGTGCATTGCTCTGTGCTTGCAGCTGGCGCTGGCCTGTACCAGTAGAAACTCCCCTAAGTGATCTGCAGGCACCAGTCAGGGCATGGGGTGTACCTGGATGTGGTTTGCGGAGCTTATCTATGGGGACTTGAGCAGTGTTGGGATCAGGGGCCTCAGGGCCATTTTAGGTACTAGCACATTTGTGCTGCAGAGGTGAAGAAGAAGATTGTCAAGTAACAGATGGAGGTGGGTGCAGATGGAGGCAGGAGTGCAGTCTGTTGGGAACCTGATAGAAGTAGACAAACATGGGTGGAGAACTCGTGCCTTCATGAGATAAAAAAGAGCCCACAGTGAAATACCATCCCTGTTTGAACTCCTCACAAGGTACAATCCCTCTGGCTGTCTCCAGGAGATTAGCCATCCCCTGTGCTCTGTGAGCTGCTGCTCTCTGTTGACAGCAAGGTGAGCCCAGGGCAGCTGACCCAGGTGTAGACACCTGGCCCCTGGACACCCAGCTACATTCCATTTAGATAACCCTTCCTAAGCTGTCTTTTCCCAAATCTGCACTTGAACTTCTCAGGGATGGCACTGAGAAGGCCTTCCCAAGGGGACTACATGCTCCTCTTTGGTGGGCACATGACTTCCCTGACTGGCTTTGCACTCATCTGCTGAGTGAAGCTCTCGGCACGGCAGCAGGCTCCAAACAACGGCACGGCATGAAACAGAGGTTGCAGGAGGTTCTGAAACTGCCCACACGCAAGGCCACACGCAACACCTGAGCAGTCCCGAAGGTGGATGCCGAAGGTGCCCCTGCCCCTGGGGGCTCACCCCACACTGTTCCTGTTTGCTGTGTAAAGGCAGCCCCCAGGCAGACCTCTGTGGCAATAGCTGTGCTTGTTTAAAGCTTTTTTTGCCATGCCAGATCACATGTAAGCCTGTTACAAGATATTGCATGTCATAAATTTTAAGTGCTAATTATTACACAAATGTCTTATTAAAGCACTAGGGCTGCTCTGGTGTTTCCCAAAGGCTGAAGGCAACAGAGAGCTCCATCATTCACAGCAAGGCTGGGGATGGGCAGTGCATGACGATCTGCTGGTGGTGGCATGGGGAGGCAGAGATGGAGCGTGCAAGGGTGACACTGCCAGCTTGCTCCCAACAGACAGTCTCTCTGGCTCCTGTTTATGTAGGTGGTTCCTGAGCAACTTTAAGGGTAGGGATTCAATAGCAGTTTTGGTCACTGACCCACCAATTAGGCCAAGCCCCAAACGCCACTTCCTTGTCCCCAGACTCTCTCCATCTGGATGCCACAGCACATCTGCAGCCGCAGCATGCTGACCTCGCTACTGCAGCAAGGCCAAGGCAGGGACACACCTCAGCAGGGGGTTGTGCAAATCTGCTCCCACATTTCCTCCACACAAGCAGTGCCCTGCTCTTCCCATGTCGACTCTGTACCAGGCAGGACAGTGGGAATCAGTGCCTGGATCCCTCTGAAGCAGTCTTTACCCTCTCCTGTGTCAGAGCCCACACAGAGACAGAGACTGTTACAGGGAGCATAACGGCCCCACTGACATATCTATCCTGCTCCCTCATGGCCATTGTCTTGCTTTTGCAAGGTGGACCTAGAGGCCTTTGACATCTTTTGGGGGGTTCAAGCCAACCAAGGTGGTGAGCAATGGATTATATCTGGCCAGGGCAACTTTTCTATTATAAACCCAGGCTGTCTGGACGAAGCATGTGATGGCCTTCTAGTCTTCTAGTCTTTCTTCAATGGAGGAAATGCTCTTTGTTTAGGTGCATCTCTTTTGCATGACGCCTTTGACCCCAGTCCATGGGGTTTCTTATATTTCCTGTGTTTTGCAAAGGCTATTCAAAGCCCTTGGGGTTGGGGGGCCTGACTGAAGCGTGTCAGTGTCCACGTTGGTGACCTGTGCTAAGGTGTGCAGTGAGGCTGGGTGGGCTGGGGAGCCCGGCCCAGCAGGCTGGACACCCAGCAGCACTATGGCTCCCTGTTGAGGGTTTCGGCTTTGCCTCCACAGGGACCCTCCTGAACCTCAGTGTGAGTGACCATGGCCGGTCGGACTCCCTCCTTCTGTCCTGGGATGAGCCAGAGGAGGGTGCCAAAGGATATTCGCTGACTCTGTCCTCCCTGGGGTCAGGCACATCGTTGCAGAATGGATCTGCTGGACCCAACATCACTAGTTTCTGGTTCCATGGGCTGACCCCTGGCATGCGCTATGAGATTGAGGTGACAACCACACTTGCCTGCATGGAGACCATCAGCCAGACAGTCATAGCACAGACAAGTAAGGGGTTCCCCAGGGATTGTAGAGTCAAAGGGTCCCAGTGCTCCTACCAATGATGACCCCACTGCTTTGGACAGTGCAAAGTACAGGTCTGTGTGGAGTCCCACAAGTTCTTAGGGCAGTTGGGCTTTTCCTCACTTCCACAAGGATTAAACTCCTTTCCTGGTCCCCAGAGCCCCAGAGTTCATTTCCTCATCCATGTGGAAGGAGGGTCCTGTCCCTGTACCTTGCATGGGCTCATGCTCTGTCTTCTCCTGGAATAATATAGCTAATGATGTGGACTGCAGAGAGCTGAGGGTGGGTGGAAAATGACATGCCTGGAGGTCTAGAAAGAGCTACAAGGAAATAGTAACTGCTCTATCATTTTGACACATCTCTGTCAATTACTGGCTCACCCATCAAGCCTTGGTCTACGCCCTCCCTGGCTGATGACAAGGACCAGGGGGAGGGACAGGGCTGGTAACCCCACAATTCAGGTGAGGATGACCTCCAGAAGATCCTTGAGTAAATCAGTGCAAGTGAAGGTGGAGACCCAGAAACAGAAGGTTGAGCTGGAGGGGGGGTTGACCAGCAGAAGGGATGTTGTCAGTGGTGGTGGCTGCAGGGAGGAGGTGCTGGTGCTAATGGGAAGGCAAGAGGAAGGAAGAGAGGACCTGGCAGCAAGTGAGCTCACAGGTAAGCACTGATAGCTTCACCTGGTGTGCTGTCCCTGACCAAGCCTCTCAGCCCTGTTCACCTGTTCAGAGTGTCTGTGTAGAGACTGATCCAAAGGGGATGGTGCAGGCCACACAACCCCTGAGAGACTGGTGGATTGGCAGGGAGATGATGGGGCTGTGCTTGAGGTATTGGGTCCTGTGGAGCTGGCTGGCAGTACCTAGGTGAAGGTACTGTCCTACCAGCTCCTGAGCAACCTGGCAGGTCAAACATGCCCAGGCAACCAGCCAACACTGTCTGTGCTATGTCCCAACGCAGGTCCTTCACCCGTCTGCAACCTGAGCCTGAGCAGTGGTGGGAGCTCTGACATGCTGTGGGCATCCTGGGCACATGCCTATGGGCAGCGAGACAGCTACCACCTTGCCCTCTACCACAGTGACTCCCAGATGCTGGTGAGAAATGCATCCATCCTGCCAAACATCTCCACTTTCCTGTTTGACGGGTTGCTGGCTGGCAGTGAGTACGCCTTGAAGGTCAGCACGCTGGTTGGAGCCAGTCAGGCAAGCACCAGTACCCACCAGTGGACAGGTAGGGACTGAGGGATGTGCCTACCCAAGAGGGAAAGGATTTGGCAGGAGGGGTGCATCACATGTGCTGGCTGGGCTGGGAGAGAGGGAGAGGAGCTCTCCAGGCTCAGGATGGGGAGTTTGTGTAGGATGGGAAACAATGGCATTTTTCACATCTCCACTGTGAGCCCAGTGTGCTTGGCCATAGGGACATTCTCCCACCTCAGTCCTGCCTTGCAAGACCTGCAGCTTGGGTTTGGGTGCTCCATGTCCCCTTGGGAGAATGGAAATCTGGGGATCTTGACAACCAAGATCTTGGCCGGTGGGAGCTGCAGAAATGTTGCATTATCCAGGTTGCCACCCCCTCTGCCCTGCAGCCCAAAAGAGAATGATGGTATGGAGGGACCTCAAGACCCTCTCAGTCTGCCTGGAAAGGGACATGGGAGAGACATCCCTCAGCAGACCCCTGCCAGATATTCAGACTCATGCCAGCATAGAGACCAATTGTGGGCATTGGAAACCCTGGGTAGAGATGGTGGTCCTGGGAGCTCCAGCTCCGAGGCTGAACCTCGCTCCCTCCTACTTTTCCCCTCAGCTCCCTCCATCCCCACCCAGCTGAGGCTCAGTCCGGGGTCCAGCACCAGCCTCATCGCCTCCTGGATGGGCGCTGGTGGGGCTGCCTGGCTGCACCTCACACTCCACAACCTCCTCACCCAGATGGTGACCACCACCTTGTCAGCCAGGAGGGGCCTCACCAGCTACACCTTCCAGCATCTCCACCCTGGCACTCAGTACTGGTTGGGGATGAGTGCCATGGCTGGGCCCTACACCATGGTGGGGCCCAATGCCACCGCTTGGACATGTGAGTATGATGGCCAGGGATGGGGGAGGACCTTTGTGGCCTTGGCTCTTTCACTGCCTCTGGACCAGCCTCTGAGTCCAAAGGTCTTCTGCCAGAGCCTTGGATGCAGAGGGCAATTATTCTGCTTGAACCTGGATGAAAACCACTCCAGGACCCAGCTCTGGGGCCAGTGAGTCCCCTGTACAGGTGAATTCCTAATGCCAGCCAGCTTCTCCACGGGTCACACTGGAATCAGCTTGTGACCTCTCCCTGGGGAGAAGGATGGAAGGGCAGCAGATACCACTGGTGAATCTGGAGCTGGGCTGTCGCATGCCTCAGGGCTGTCCAAGGGCAGCAAAGAAAACAGGGGACAAGAGGATAGAAGTTTAGCTGGTTTGAACTGGAGATTCTTGGAGGGAAATGGAACTTTGGTCCCCTATGATTGCTGTCAAGGGTATATTTTGGTAGCACCTGGTTCTAGTATCATCCTGGTGGATGTTCCTAATGTCCAGGGTGCTGTGCAAAGACAACCAAGGAAGCCAGCATCTGGAATGTCAAAAAATCAAGGTAGCTTTTCCCAGACCCCACCTTGTTGCATCATTCAGCTCAACTTCCTTCACCTTCTGGCCTCAGGCTGGCAATGGCCCTGAGACTGACTTCCACCACCACAGTCCTGGTTTGCTGCCAACAACATGTCCATAGCACTGCGAACAGTTCTGACCCCAGACTTGCTCTCCCAGATGTTCCCAGGAAAGCCAGAGGGGAAATGGAGAGGGCAAGCCTGACCTCCAGGACAGAGCAAAATTCATGCCAAATGCCAAGAAAGCATTGGCCTTCTCTAGTGAGGAGCAACAAATTATGGAGGTGACAAGCTGCAGACTCAGGGATGTTGTGACCAGTGACTTGTCCTGACCTGGGCAGAGACACTGGTCAGGCATATACTGGAAGGACCTGGGTGACACCAGCTGATGAGTCTCCAGCTCTTTTCTGCTCCGCCCTGCTAGTCTGGGAAGCTGGAGCCTGCTCACTGCTGACTCTGCAGCTGGGATTTTGGAAGACCTCCACACCCCCATCTGGTTTGTTTCTGCTATGAAGCAAATCTGACTCTATCCCTGCTGTTGCTGTCTGTGGCTCTGACCTACCCGACTGAACAAATATCCCTGGTGCCAGACACACGAGCCAGAGGCGTCCAGCCAGGAGTTCGGTCCAGGACAGTTCCTGGGAATATCAACCAGCTCATGATGGGACACAAATAGAGAGGAGAGGCACTTCTAGGCTCTGCTAGATGAGGAATGGTTGTTTGGGGGAATGGAGACAGCATGCTCCAAAAGGATGTCTAAGGCTGGATGTGACCCTGCAGATAAGGAAGCTCAGGGCTGTGTGGGGTCCAGAGCACACTATAATCCTGATGGACACAGGCCTCTTCTCTTCCCCTCCAGACCCCCAGAGCCCTGGCAATGTGACCCTGAGCCTTGTGGAGGAGCAGAACTCCTTGCAGGCTCACTGGAGCACCCCAGCAGGAGAGAGGGACTTCTACCTGGTGACACTGCAGGAGGGACAGGATGGCGTGCCAACGAGGAACATCTCTGTTGATGGAGACAACAGTCATGTCACCTTCCACGGGCTGAGTCCTGGGAAGCAATACTTTGTCCAGGTGACAGCAGTGGCTGGGCCTTACAGAGCATCAGCCCGCAGCACAGCAGCCTGGACACGTAAGCTTAAAGCCTGAGCATGTCCTTTCAAGGCTATTTCTGCCTCCTGACGGAGGGGTTGGGGTGGGGAGGAGGATTGCAGCAGGAGGTCAGAGCAGCAAAAACTGCTGCCCCACAGCTCCCCATGATGGGGAGACTGGGAGGTCCTTGGCAGATTGGACCAGATAGTGTCAGGCACAAATCAGGACCAGATCCTACTCAGTAATCTTTGAACTGTGTGTTTGTCAGGCTTCAAGACAGCTTTCCCTCCCTCTGCTCACCACAACTGGTTTGGTGGGTGGTGAAGCATCACCGGTTCCCCCAGAGCAGCATCTCCCTGTGCCCAGTCCGTCCTGGGCAAATTTGTGGAGCCGCAGTTGGTGCTCAGGCTCAGGCAGCCAGAGCTGCCACCCTGGAGGGAAGGACTGGAGCCTTAAATGGCATGGGGAGACACTCACCCAGCCCCTGGTGCCAGGAGTGGCAAAAGGCTCCCTGGCTGCCTGTGTTTGGCGGGGAGGGGGGGGTGATATGCTGCAAAGTGCCATGAGAGCAGCCTGGATGCCTGACACTCTGCCCCCTGCCGTGACATGCATGATCCCATGCATGTCCCTTGCAGAGCCACTAGCACCATCTGGTGTGAGTCTGTCCAGCCGAGGGAGTCCCTACAGCCTACTGGCCAGCTGGGAGGAGGCAATGGGAGAGGGCTATGTGCTGGCCCTCAGCCCCATGGAACACCCTGTGAAGAACAGCTCACTGTTTAGAGGTGTCACCAACTTCACCTACGATGGCCTCCACCCTGGGACTCTCTACACCTTTGAGGTCAGCACCATGGCTGGCCCCTACACATCCTCACCCCGGAGCATCACCAACTGGACATGTGAGTGCCAAACCCTCACCACAGCCAGCCCCAGGGTTCCTACTGAATCTTGCCTTTCTCTGTGATGCTGTGCCCAAGGGCATGGGATAGCATGGGTCTTCTGCAGCGTCATGCAATAAAAGGGCAGAAGGCTCAGGAGGAAAGCAGAGGTACTGCTGGATGTGTCTGACTCTGGTCTGTGTCCCAGCCACCCGGCACCCAGAAGAGCCCAGTACTGTCCTCCTCCTCCCCCGGGCCACCCTCCAGTGCATTGACCCTGAATCACCACCCTGGTCCTGATCGTCCCACTGGTCAGAGCACCTGGAAGTGGGTTTTCCCAGAGAAAGGGCTACAGCCCCAGCACATTTGAAGATGCGCTTCTGCCAGGTGACCCCAGTCTGAGTGCAGCCATGACTCTATACTTTTCCTTTCCTAGATCCTTTGCCCCCAGAGCATCTGACCCTCAGCAATCAGGGCCACAGCACCTCTCTGCAAGCCTCCTGGAGAGCAGCTCCCACTGGCAGCACCGGCTACACAGGGACCCTCTGGGAAACCAAGTCCCAGGAGCGGGTCAGGAACATGACTGTGGGAAACAACTGGATGAATGTCACCTTTGAAGACCTGGTCCCTGGGCGGCAGTATACACTGGAGATGGCTGCTATGGCTGGACCTTACAGATCCCCTGTACGATCAGCCACAGACTGGACATGTGAGTGCGATACCCCTACCTCAGTTCTACTGCTACTTGCAGCCTTGGCCTGCCAATGAGAGAGAAAGCTCATGGCATGGACGCAAGGGAGATTGTGGACCATGTATGGGGAGGAGGGAGAACCAGGGTCAGGGACACACAGACAGGCAAAGAGTGGAAGGACAATCAGGGCCACATTCAGCCAGGTTGGAAGTAAAAGGGTCTTCAGTGCAGGAGAAACCTGTCACTGAATGGAAAACATATCCAAATATCACCCAGCAGGAAAGGTGGGGACCCACTTCAAAGTTTGTTGCCGAGCACAAGTTCAGGCTGTTCTGGGGTTGAATATGCCAAGGGGTGATTTCTGAGCCCACACGCAGTAAAGGGTGTTCAGGATCAGCACACTGCAGCAGCTCCACCATGACTTCCTCTCACTGCCTGGATGTCTCTTCTCTCTCAGACCCCCTGGCTCCAGCTGGTGTGACCCTGACCAACAGCCGACGCCCACTGGGACTTGCTGCCTTCTGGGACAAGGCTGCTGGTGATGTGGACCGGTTTCACCTCCAGCTCTACAGCAAGAGCCATCCAGCACAGAGGAACATCTCAGTGGGGCCAGACACCTACAACTTCACGTTCCTAGGGCTGTCCCCTGGCATTCAGTACTTTCTGAAGGTGACTGTCCTCGCTGGCCCATACAGATCCTCATCACACTTTGCCACTGAGTGGACATGTGAGTGAGAAGTGTCCCCACTCTCCTGCAGGGATGGGGGATCCTAGCAATGCCTGCAAGACTGGCGGTGGCATGGATGTGTCTGGGCAGAGGGAGGGCTCCGGTGAGACCTGCCCCTGAGAATAAGAGCATGTGTCATGAGTTAGGTGCTGTGTGCTGGTTTGTGGGCGCCAAAAGACCCCTTTCCCCAGCTTAGGCTTTCCCTGGTCAAGGTGAACCTTCTGCCTAGACCACTCATGATATCAAGGCCAGGGGACTGGTGGGACAGGGGTGTGAGAGAGGAAGCAGAGAGACCTGTATAGGCTTGCTGCTCCCTGTCCACACAGCAGAGCAGCCCACTGGGGAGCCGAGTGCTCTCTTCTCAGTGTAGCACCTGCATGCTGGCAGTGCTTTAGATATGGACAGGCAACTTGCATTGTTGTCCCCCAGGACAACAGGGGAACTGGCAGTCAGTGGCTATTGCTTCTCCTCTAGCCCTGTGCAGAGGTACAGGCTGTGTCCTGGCTTGTCCAGTTGCCTTCCTCTACCATCTCATATATTTCCATGTGCATTTTCCCCTAGATCCACTGTCTCTGGCTAACGTGAGTGTACAGCCTGGCCGGAGACCTCAGGAGCTACATGTGAGCTGGGTGGAGTCAGGTGGTGGCAGAGACCACTTGGTACAGCTCTCAGTGGCCGAGTCCCTATCCATCATAAGGAATGTGTCTGTCCCCCGTGGAGTCACCCAGCTTGACCTGGATGGGCTGATTCCAGGGTCCCGATACCGTGTGGAGATCATTTCTCAGGCTGGGCCTCATCGCACCTCGTCTCAGACTGCCATTGGCTACACTGGTAGGAACACAGCTCCACTGCACCCATCCCTGTCCCTGTTACCCAGCCTGGCTCTGATCAAGAAGGGGTCCCAGGGATATTCTGCTGGAGAGTCCTGAGACCACGTCCCCGCAACCTGGTGCCTGTGTCCTACTCAGGATGCTGGCTCTCTTGTTGGGACCCTCACTGAGCCCAGCAGCTCAATGGCACACACTGAGAGCCTTCCCCAGCTCTCAGCACTTAAGGACAAGGGGGCCTCAGGCCGTGGTGGTGATGCACTGTTATCACCTGGGACACAGGGAACAACTTTGGTCTGGGAGCAGCCTGCAGCTCCCAGCTTCATTCCCAAACTAGAGTCAGTCCTGAGGATCTGGTTTGTCCCTGGTTTGTCACCTGTAATGCTGTTTCTCTCCTGCAGTCCCACTACCTCCTCTTTCCCTGTCGGCAAGTCCTGTCAGCACTGCCTGGGCTCTGGCTGTGCACTGGGAGACCCCTCCTGGGCAGAGGGATGGATACCAGCTCAGTGTGCATGAGGAAGGTTCTTCTGCACCAACAAGGAACCTGAAAGTAGGGAAAGACAGCACCAATGTCACCCTGACATGGCTGGAACCAGGAACTTGCTACCTTGTTGAGATCTGGGCTGTAGCTGGACCCCACTGCTCCCTCCCTGAGAACATCACTGGCTGCACAGGTGAGCATCCATACCACCAAGGTGAATTGTTTACCTGGACTTTAGTAAGGCCTTTGATATGGTTTCCACAGCATTCTCCTGGAGAAACTGGCTGCCCATGCCTTGGATATGAGTACTCTTCGCTGGGTTAAAAACTGGCTGGAGGCCATGCATAGAGAGTGGTGATGAATGGAGTTAAATCCAGTTGGCAGCCAGTCACAAGTGGTGTCCCCCAGAGCTCAGTATTGGGGCTGGTTCTCTTTAACATCTTTATCAATGTTGTGGACAAGGGAATTGAGTTCATCCTCAGTAAGTTTACAGATGACACCAAGCTGGACAGGAGTTTGATCTGCTTGAAGGCAGAAGGACTTTGCAGAGGGTTCTGGACAGGCTGGATCGATGGGCTGAGGCCAATAGGCTGATGTTCAACAAGGCTAACTGCCAGGTCCTGCCCTTGGGTGACACCAAGCCCCTGCAGCACTCCAGGCTTGGGGCAGAGTGGCTGGAGCTGCCCAGCAGGAAAGGACCTGGGGGTGTTGCCTGACTGTTGGCTGAACAGAAGTCAGCAGTGTGCCCAGGTGGCCAAGAAGGCCAACAGCATCCTGGGCCTGTGTCAGGAACAGCGTGGTGAGTAGGACTCGGAGGTGATTGTCCCTCTGTACTGGGCACTCAAGTGTGGCACCTCAAGTGTGTGTCCAGTTTTGGGCCCCTCACCACAAAAAAGACATTGAGGGGCTGGAGCAGGTCCAGAGAAGGGCAACGGAGCTGGTGAGTGGTCTGGAGCACAAGTCTTGTGAGAAGAGGCTGAGGGAGCTGGGGGTGTTCAAACCTGCTCGCTCTCTACAACTCCCTGAAAGGAGGGTGTAGCCAGGGGGCAGGTCGGTCTCTTCTCCCAAGTCAACAGGCGATGGGACAAGAGAAATGGCCTCAAGTTGCCCCAGAGAAGGTTCAGATTGGATATTAGGGAAAAATTTTACACTGAAAGGTTCATTAAGCATTGGAATGGACTTCCCAGGGGAGGGATGGTATCACCATCCCTGGAGATATTTAAAAGGTGGGCTGACATAGTGCTTAGAGACATGGCTTAGTGATGTTTTTTGTCAGTGTTAGGTTGATGATTGAGCTAGATGATCTGAAAGGTCCCTTCCAACAGAGACAATTCTATGATTCTATGATTTGGGTGAGAATATGAGAACACTGTGAGGAGCTCCAGAATGGGATGGGGATCAATGTTGGCAACCAGGAACAGGAGAGGAGAGTATCCTGGCCCCTGGGATGCTGGTCTACGGTCATCTCCTGCCTCTTGCAACATTCTTGTACCATGTGGGAACAGAGTGCTTGCTGGCCAGTTGCTACTGGCTGCCTGGGGAAAGCAAGACTCCTCCCCAGAGACAGCTGCATGTTCAGAACTGCATCTTTTTCTCTCTGACTCGTGTCTGTCTTTCCTCGCAGTTCCTGCTGCACCAACAGACCTGAGCCTTACCAACCCAGGCAGCTCCTCAGAGCTTTACACATGTTGGAACAAGCCCCCAGGCAGGAGGGATCGCCACCATGTTATCCTGTACAGTCTCAGCACCCAAAGTAGGAGTCGGATCTGGACCTTGAGTCCAGATGCCCAGAACATCACCTGGACTCACCTGGAGGCAGGCAGCAGGTTTGCTGTGCAGGTCATTGCTGTGAAAGGTTCATTAGAAGCCTCTACCACCAACGTCACCCAATGGACATGTGAGTCTGATGGGTGGGTTGGATACTCTGCTGTGCCCCAGAGCCTCCATCTGAGCCTTGCAGAGCACCCACCACCACCTCCCCTGTCCCCTCTCCTCTGTGCCCCTAGCTTCCGCATAGTTGTCCCACCTTTCTGCTCATTGTCCTCATTCCTCCCCTGACACAGAGACAGTCCCCTTATCCACCTCAAAGGCTTTGGATATATTCCCTGCTAAGTCCAGGTGCAAACCCTGGGGATACTGTGCTCAGAGCCATGTGCACTGTCTGCCTAATTGTCCTTATGCTTCTCTCTGGGAGGATCTCTGGTGGTCAGCCTGCCCACCACCTGAGCCTGGGGCTGGAGTCCAGCACTGCCAGAGCACAAGGAACCATGGGACAAAGCAGCCAGCTCATAGCACTGAGCAGCAAGCGGTGGCACACGGGGGCTGATGGTCTCCCTGTTGCTTTCCAGATCCCTTGGCCCCTGCCAACTTCACCCTGGGCAGCCCCTCCGCCTCCGAGCTGCAGGTCTGCTGGGCAGCAATGGGGCGAGGAGCAGAAGGCTATGAGGTGGATGTCTATGATAGAGCGTCTAGCAGTCACATTGGGCACGTGGTGCTGGGTGGGGATGCCCGGAGTCACACCTTCAGAAACCTCAGCCCTGGCACCCGCTACAGTGTGGCAGTGAGGGCCACAGCTGGGCCCTTCCACACCAGCACCCCCAACTTTACCACCTACACACGTGAGTATGATGCATTCAAGTGTCCTCTAGACAGTTCAAATCAGAGGCCATACTGGTGCAGCCAGATCCTGCCTTCTTCTCCCACCCATTCAAATGCCCAGTAACTGTGCCCTGCAGCACCGGGAGCGTGGGCAGGACCCAATGGCCTAACTGCCCATGTCCCAGACAGCCATCCACCAGGGAGGAAGAAATCCCCAGAGGCAGCTGCCACAAAATCAAGGGCAAAGCCAGCCCTCAGGTCCTTGCAGGGCTGACACACCTCCTGCAGCCCAGGCTTATCACAGACATGGAGCATCTCCTTTCTCTCGGCCTGACCATGGCTCCTGGCAGTGACTGGTGTTTCCTCCCCAGGCCCACTGCCCCCAGCTGCTGTGCACTTGCTGAGCATGGGGCACCCCGACAGGCTGAGTGCATCCTGGGCAGCCACAGCTGGGGGGCGAGATGGCTACACACTGACCCTGTACCATGCACAGCTGGGCAGTATGGTGGCTACCACCTCACTTGGGAGAGACACCCACAACTTCACCTTCATGGGCCTGAACCCAGGATACAAGTATTCCCTGGAGGCCAGTGCCATGGCTGGACCGTACAAGGCAGCAGCACCCAACATTAGTGCTTGGACACGTAAGTGCCTGGAGGTGTGTCCTCTGCTGAGGGGCAGGAGATCTTGCACCACTGGGCAGGTCTGGGAGGTTTACAGGGGACCTGGTGCCTTTGGAGATGTGCAGACCCATGTGCTTGGATGTAACATGCAGCATTTAGTGCAGGGGTGTGCTGTTACCCTCATGGGCACAGCTGCAGACTTGCACAAGTACATGCTGATGACATAGAGAGTTGCCCTGCTGTGCCTGCTGTGCCTAGGTGGGGATATCTCCCTGCCCTTGCTGCCCCATCTCCCTGTATATAGGAGCACTCACGCCCTCGCTGAGTCTCCTCCAGCATCTAGAAACCACATTACCATGATGGTTCATGAAGTTAATCAGTGTAGTACAGGGAGAGGCTAATCCACAGTCCTCACAGGAGAATGGGCCTTTGCTCTGGAGATGGACTAGCCCAGCACTACTCTCCACCCAGGCAGGTTTTAGGGCTGGACAGACTATGGATGCTGTGCCAGTTCTTCCCATGCAGCTGTAGGCCAGCTGGGTGCTGGAGGATGCATGTGCAAAGGCGCTTCAGCTAGGCTATGGGGTTGAGGGTGACCTGGATGAAGAATGGTTGGCATGTAAAGGACCAGAGAGGTTGAGCAGCATTAAAGGTGAAGTGGAATGGGGACGTAAAAAAGAAAAGTGAACAGGAGGAGAGTGCCAGAGAGAGTCTACAAGTCCCAGCCCTCAGGGAACATCAGTCCTGCTGCACTATGTGCCATCAAGTGTCTGTTTCCTTCTGCATGGTGTCTGGTCCCTAACATCAGATCTGGTGACTCCCCAGGCCCACTGCCCCCAGCTGCTGTGCACTTGCTGAGCACGGGGCACCCCGACAGGCTGAGTGCATCCTGGGCAGCTGCGGCTGGGGGGCGAGATGGCTACACACTGACCCTGTATCATGCTCGGCTGGGCAGCATGGTGGCTACCACCTCACTTGGGAGAGACACCCACAACTTCACCTTCATGGGCCTGAATCCAGGAAGCAAGTATGTTCTGGAAGCGGTGTCCATAGCAGGGTCCTACCAGACACCTGCAGGGAACGTCAGCAACTGGACGTGTGAGTACCCTGTTTTGAGGGCAATGTATGCCTTTCTGGGCAGTCATGAAAGCTCATGGCAAAGGACTTTGACCTTTGTGGCAGACACCAGCCCTGCTTGAAACCAAGGGCATGTCAGTGCCATAGCACTGAGCAGGACTCTGCCTACCCTTACCATCAGCTTCACCAGCCTGGATTAGGCCAGTTGAAGCTCTGGGGGCTGGGCTTCAGAGGAGAGGCACAGAGAGGGAGCGCTCACCTTCCACTCCCTTCTAACTGGTTGAGTGCTCCCTCCTCACCCATCTCTGAGTGTCTCACTCTGTCTGGGATGGGCTGTCCCTTCTCAGACAAGCAACACTTGAAGCTTGCAGAAGCTGCTTTTAGATGGCTCCAGGCTGGTGGATGCAGTCATCCAGTCAATACAAAGTGCAAAGTCCTGAATAGTGCAACCCTTCTGATGACTCTGCCGAGTCCTCAAGCCCTTCACTGTCATGTTTCCCATCCTGTCTCTCCAGACCCCCTGGCACCTCGTAACGTGTACATGACGAACCAAGGGTATCCCAATAGGCTGAGTGTGTCCTGGCAAGCTGAACCCCAAGGACAAGAAAATTACAGGCTCCTCCTGTATCATTCGGGATCAGGTATTGTGGCAGCCAATGTATCTGTTGAGAAAGGCACCAGCAAATTCACCTTTTCTGGCCTGGCTCCAGGACATAAATACCTGCTGGAAGTGGTGGCCATGGCAGGGCCCTACGCAGCCTCTGCGGGGAACATCAGCGATTGGACAAGTAAGTGACAAGAGCTGAAGGTCTTTGCATCATGCATGAAGTTCAGCCTTCCCCAGCACCCACTGTGAGAAGGAGCAAGCAGCAAGCACATGGCTAGGACAGCTGCATAGGGCCTGTAGGTGCCACCACAGCAATGGGCTGTGCAAGGACCCCGTGAAGGGGACAGCAGGGCAATACTGCTGCCCATGGGACAGTCTGGCAGCCATGGTTGCTATTTCAGGAGACAAGGGCTTGTGGCCTCATTGTTCACACAAACTGGCTCCTCCAGGCATGGGTGACTGAAAAGAGCAAGGGATCCCATGGCAGTAGAGCTCCTCTGGCAGAGACACCTGCAGCCTGGGAAACCATGAGGCCTTCCAGCCAGCGGGGGGCACCCACCATCCCAGTCTCCCAGGGACTAAGAAAATTCCTAGCATGAGGGATGAGGGGGGGCTGGGCTTTTTGTTGTTGTTGTCTAAGGAATGTGGAAATTGCAGATAAGTACAATAAGCCTTTTCATGTGCTTGTCCCTACAGTCCCTGTAGTTTGCTTGGGGAATCCAGAGGTCTTTGCTCCCACGCTCAGCCAGCCCCTGGCAGGGTGCTGGGAGTCATGTGCAGAGCCCTTCAGGCAGGTCTCTAATGAAACTTGCTAATTAGCAGGAGGAAGAACCCATCTCCTCGTGCTCTTCACTGTGCATGTCCTCAAATTCCCACTTAAAGGGCATTTCTGGTAGTGTCAGCCAGCAGCTGCAGAAATGTTATCACTAAACATAAGTTTCCTTGTGTATTACCCACCTTCTACTCGTATGTCTATGGGATGGAACAGTAACTCTCCCCTGTTGTGGTTTTCATTCTAGCCCCCTCAGTTCCCAAAAATCTCTCTGCGGTGGCTGAAGGGAACAACTCGATGCTCATCTCCTGGGACAGTGTCTCTGGACAGCAGGATGAGTGCCAGTTGTGGCTGCGGGATCCCAGGAACAGCACACTGCCCTGGCGGCATGCTCTCAGCCGAGGGCAAGTCCAGCACCTCCTCCAGGGGCTGGTCCCAGGGAGGAACTACTCTGTCTCCTTGAGCTGCGTGGCTGGGCCCTACTGGAGCAGCACCAAACCCTTGGTGGTGCCAATGGGTAGGTATAAGCTGCTGTGGGGATGAAGGGAGTGCAGGCTGGAAGGGGGAGGAACACTTGGGTAGCCTTGAGACTAGCTAAGCCCTTAGGGGTAAACAGAAGCATTCATGGAAGTCTTCATGGTGGGACATAAGGAAAGCTGGTGAGGTGACTGTCTGGTAGCCATCAGAGCTAGCTCTGTAACAGATTCCCTATCACCCAGTACCCTGGCTACCTGTAAAGCAAAGAGGGTTCTGCAGAGATCTCCATTGGTCTGCTTCTCCTATAAGATACCTGCTCATGTCCTGACCCATTTGCTTTGTCCTGTGGCCATTGTCACAGAAGGCTCTCAGGTCACAGATGTCAAGCTCTGCTTGCTTCTCCCTCATTGACCTAGGGACAGGGAGTGGCTCTGGGTTGACACTTGGACTGAGGTTGGGATTTCTCTGATCCAGTAAATTCAAAGCCTGCCATATCTCTTTTGCAGAGCCAAACCCAGTGGAAGATGTGCAATGCTTACCAGAGTCAAGGAGCCTTTACTTGAACTGGGCCAGTTCTCCTGGAGATGTGGAGGCTTATGAAGTGGTGACAGAGAGACTTTCTGATGGACTTTCCACCTCCAAGTATGTCATGAGCATCCCTATGAGTGAGGCCAGCCTAGAGAGGCTGCGACCAAACTCGTCATACCGAATCATTGTGAGCACAGTGGGCATGAACACAATGAGGAGCCAGGCTGTGACTCTGCTCTGCAACACCACAGTGGAGGGTGAGTCCCCTTCTTTCCCAAAACCTTGCCACAGACTTCAGCAGAGGACACCCACTGTTGCTTATTAGACTTGGGGGCTCTTTCAGAAACCTGTGAGCCCCATGTGGTCCTGCACTGAACTGCAGAGCTTCAGGGCTCTGGGTAGTGATGCCAGGACCAGTGACAGGCTGGTCAGTGTGTGGTCAATGTGAGGAATGTGTGTTTGGTCTGTGGGAGCAGGGACACACTAACAGTGTGCTTGCTGGTTCCTTTTCCAGCCTTGCCGCCACCCCTGCGAGCAGACATCTTCCAGGTAGAGGCCAGCTCCACAGTTATCATTTCATCTGACCTGTTCAGCGAAGACAACGGCCAGATTGAGTATTACGGTGTCATCGCTACCACTAATGATTCATGTAAGTGCCCCCACAACATCCTGATCTGCAGTGGCTCCCTGGAGCACAGCAGGTCCCCTGGGCATCACTTTGGAACCACCACTGTCACCTTGTACATTCCCCTTCAGTGCTGAGGCCCACCCAGGAAATCATGTCCAGCACATGGTATGACCACTATTACGGGACAGCAGACTCCTACCTGGCTGTGCTAATCATCAATCCCTTCCATTCGAGCCCCAGGAGCTCCTCTGAAACCTGGCGAGTGCCATTGGGAACAGAGGAGTGCGGCCAGATGAGGGAAATATGCAACGGGAAGCTGAAAGCCAACGAGCAGTACAGGTGAGAGATGTCAGCATCCCTCCTGAGGGGAAAGGGCTGGAGGAGAAAAGGGACTGCGCGTGTCCCTGCAAGGTGCCACCAGTTCCCTGGATGTCGCCTCACCCTTGCGGTTGCTCCACCAAGCAGCGTTTGAGGGATGCAAGGGCTGTCATAGTAGAGAAAATTACATTGTAAGTGGGCAGGGAGAGGGACAGCAGAAGTGAAAGCTGAGGTAATGGTTGTATGTGTTGTTCTGGGAGCTGGGCAGTTGTCCACCTCCAGGGTAAGGGCTAAAATGGATGCTGTTGTTTATTGGACTTTTGCAGGTGACTCAGAGCCACCTGCAGACTCGGAGAGTGCAAAAATGAAACTGAAACAGAAACATTAGTCCAAATTGTGCCTACACAGCTGGGCCCTCAAAGGTTGAGAGTAGCAAACCACAGGCTGAGGTCCAAGTTCCCCATGGGACACACAAATGGATCACAATATTAATAAATTCAGGGTCTTATTTGACAGTAAATAGAATCCAGAAACACACATATTTTATTAAAGGGTACATTTAATAAATGTTAAAACAGTTGATGGTAAAACAGATTTTCTCCTACGAAGAATCATATCTTTAGTCTGTTAATTTATCAGCTCACAATTTTGTCAAACAAGGACTGGATTCCCAGGCCTTTCTCAGACAAAGGGATCCCCCATAATCGGGAAGGTTGTCCCATTTCAATTTAAAGAAACTTACGGCAAGGGTGTCTGACTAGTGGTAGAGATTGCTGAGAGTCTTGGGAAAAGAGAAAGGTCATGAGAAGGTGTTGGGGAGAGAGAGTGATCTTCACTTTCCCCTTGGAGTAAAATGAGAATTAGACCTGCCCCTACCTTCTGTTATGAGGGGAGTCAAGGCATTGGGTTTGGGCCTGATGGCTCTCCTTCCTTTCTTCTCTTCTCTTTCACTCTCTCTACTTCTGCTATAGGCAGACTCTACGCTTACATGAAAAACTTACATTGATTCTTATGGAGCTGTTTTAGATTTACACGTTACCAAACAGGCGCTCTTAACTCCAGCTGCTCTTTGGGGCAGGATGGGCAGAGAACAGATTGGTGTTAGCACTGGTCTGCATCAGGGGAGTGGGAGATGGATGCTTCTCCTGGGAAAAAAAGGGAGTTTCCCATGGAAAACGCAGAGCAGGATCACAAGGAGCAAATGACTCTTCAGGCTCTCCCCAGGTACTGTGTGATCACACCCAGCGGGAGAATTGCATGGTGATGCATTGCCATCAAGGCCACCACAGGTAGCGTGATCCCTGGGCTGGCGCGGGAGAGTCTGCAATTGATTCAGAAGGTTGGAGACTGATTGCACATCAAGCCTATCAATTCCTTATTGCTCACTCCCTCGGGCATGACCGGGCAAGCGTTACCACTAACCCTGGCAGCCTTGGATCTGTTCTTCTGCTCCAGCCAGCGTGGCAGAGACAGGGGACAACCTGTCTGCTGGGTCTGTATTACAGAGCATGGGCTCGGATCCAGGTCTGCTTGACCCATCTCTTGTAGATGTCAGCAGCCTCGAAGGGATTCTAACAACAGCACCACCACCCCGGGTACCCCTCCAGCCCCCAAATACCGGTCTGAGAGTGTGCATCTGCCCTCCGAACCTCAGCTGCCATTTTCATTCCAACATCCACCTCCCACAGTTAGCAGCTAATTCGGAGCCATCAGGGTGTCATTAGCCTTTCTACTGTGATTGAATAACACGTACTTAACTGTCCAGTTACTCAGGACTGGAAAATTCTTTTGCAGCTCTTCACAGCTTGTTTTCCTTTTGGCTGCCCTAAACAATGTGTTTCCTCAGTAGAGTGTGCTGCTTTCACAGTTAATCATTAGTCAGATGGTGAAAAGCAGATAATCCTGACAGACCATCTCCTCTCTGAAAGCCAGCCCTTGTTTCCTATCTTTCAGTGAGTTATTTATCCACAATCTTTACCTCGCATACCCCGGGCATCTGCAGGCTCAGTTTCTAAAGAGGTCTTTGCTGGGTCTGTGTGCTCCCAACTCACACTCCACAAACTCTTGGCTGCTAAAACCCAAAGCCATGTTTGAAAGCTTTAGCTTGCATTTAGGGCACAAGAAGACCTACCCTTCCAAGTTACCTGCTCAGATGGAAGTCAGCTCTGCAGGGAGGTGTGAGGTTTGGTGTGCATGCTGCCAGGAGGAGGATGTAGGGCAGATCTCTGCAGAGAAGAGGATGCACCAGCCACTTCTGCGTGCATCGGGAAGGGACTGGGTCGGGGTTTAGCCCTTTAGAGTGAACACAGAAGGTTAACGTGAACTAAGACAATGACTCAAGCCAACTTGATTTTTCCCTACTTATTTGATTGTCCCTATTTACTGTTGGTTTTCCCTACTTGTGTCCTATGAGAGAGCAGAATCCTACTACTTGTCTGCAAATTACCCTTCTGAGTAGGTTTCCCATTTGTGCTTTCTGAACATTTTCTCATCTTCACCCAAGCACAACAAACTTGCTCAAGAGACAGAAAGGGGAGAGAAGACCATTTCCACACATTCCCTAAATCTGTAACAGAAAAACAGCTTCTTCCTGTACGGCATTTAAAAAATGAGGCATCTATCCTGTTCCCTAGAGTGTCCCTGCTGCTGGCTGCATGGGTGCTGTACTCTGTTCAGATTGCCCCTGATGGCAGGACTCTGCTTTGCCCTAGGTTCAGCATTGCTGCCTTCACCAAATACGATCCAGTAGCCCCTGCAGTGACCTTCACCATGTTCTCAGGTAAGATGAAAATGCCATGTTGCCTACTTGGCTCTGTAGGTTAGAGCTAATTAACAACCTAACACTGGCAAGCCGGAGGGAGATCATAGACTGTAGCAAATATACTCTTACTTCTGTCTGATCTTTTTTTTTTTATTCCAGCTGCTGAATCCAGTGCAGATGCAACTCCACTCTCAATGCCAATAATCACTGGAATCATTGTGGGATTTCTCTTGACACTTGCAGCTATTTTTGCTTTGGTCTACTGGAAACAGCTCAGAGCAAAGAGGTGAGAAAGAGCCATCTCTTACCCAGTGGGTACAGGCTGAGAAACTCAACCTTCAGTGCCAGGCCAACATCTGTCCCTGCATTGCAGGGAAAAGTAACATCTCCCATGCTTTGATTCCAGAACCAACAAGAGCAGCCTGCCCCAGGAAATGGTGACCTACAGCTTGAGGTGAGTGCTGGAGCCCTCTCTGCATGTCCCCACTGCCAGAGTCCTTCACCTTTCTCATGCTTTGACTCAGGAAAAACACAATTCTGTCTGTTTCAATTATTCTATAGATCTTGGGCATTCCCATGTTCAGTATTTTTTGCCCAGTTCCATTCCAAGTCAATGCATTTTCCACATGTCCTCTGCAAGGCTTCTGCAGTAGGAGAACATCCTTATCATCCTGAAATCCCTCCCAATATTCAAACAATATTGGCTCTGTTTGGACCCAATTCCCTGGTCAAGAGCATGGGCTACAAACCATCCCTGTGTGTGTGTGCATCCACACTACTACAGCTCTCAAGGCTGGGCTGTGTCATTGTGTGACTGGCCTGCCAGACCTCCCAATAGCTAAGGCAAGTTTTCCTCTGGACTTCATTTCATGCAGAAACATCCATCGGCCAATTCCCATACAGAACTTCAAGCAGTACTATGAGTTGAAGACAGCAAGTGCCAACCATGCCTTTTTCCAGGAGTTTGAGGTGAGAAGACTCCTGCTAGAGATGACAATTTCACCTCTTGCTAGCTCATGCCTGATTTCTTCAGTAGCTATATGGACTCCTCATGTCCAGGGACAGTAACCCATCTCTCTACCAATCCAACCACCCTGCTAGGCAGTTTTAGAGGCCAAAGATTGGATGGAACAAGTGATTGGGCAATTCCTTTGCTCAAAACCTGTTTTGTTCAAGTTTTGGTAGAAACACATGTTGTCTATGGCATGATGAATTAGCACTGTCCATAGCTGCTAGTGGACAAAGCTAAGGTCCCAGGCCTGGACTGAAGGTGAAGATACTGAATGGTATTTCAATGAGATCCACCTTGACAGTGTTAGAAATGAGCCCGTAGCCAAAAGGAAGGTCCTGTCTGAGGTATAGAGCCAGGCTGTGAAATTCACCTCAGACTCCCTTCACTGGCTCCCACTGCCAATTGGAGGCTCTGAATTTTTCTGTTGCCAGCACCTTTGAAAGTCCCATCAGCTATTTCCAGCCCTCCTCAGATCATCCTTCTCTTGCCTTCTGAGGTGAGGGCAGAGACAGAAGCAGCACAACATATTTATGTTTTTTGCAGCACAACGTGTTTCTGATCTCTAAGCACAAAATGTCCCAAGATTCTGAGTAGATTTATGATAAGGCACTTTCCCCCCCGCCCCTAGTACTTGTTCTTGTGCTTGGTTTCTTTCAAATACAAACAGTGCTGTTGGAAAAAGCACTGGGAAAAGCCACCTATGGCTCAAAGTTCACAGGCAATACTGAGGGAGGAGTAGAGCAGTTCCCTGCTAGTGGGTGACCCTCTTGAACCACCAGACAGAGCCATTGGCATGAGCAGGAAGCTGGGTTGTCCAGGAGCTCTCCAGAAAGACATTTGTGCTTATCTTCTTCCCTAACCTACAGGAGCTGAAGGAGGTTGGGAAGGAGCAGCCAAAGGTGGAGGCTGAGCTACCAGCAAATATCTCTAAGAACAGATATCCCCACGTGCTGCCCTGTAAGTGCTGTCTCTTTCCTCCAGCATCCATGGTGGGAGTTCACACTGCAATGCACAGGGATGCAGTCGCTGCAGTGTTCACAGTGCCTGGCTCCTCTCCTGGGAGAAGAAGTAGTCTTAAGATGGGCCTTCCATTTTCCTGCTGGAGACTCAAGGCTTAAGGCTTGAGCCAGGGCTGAGCCACCATCTCCTCCAGGAGGCTGCTGGGCATCCTTCTCAGCTCCTCCAGCAAGCTGAGCAGCCCATCTCAGGGACAGGTCCCAACTGGAGACCAAAGGGGGTCCATGAATGTCCCATGGCTTCTCTGTTGATGGTGATCTTCTTCTCTCTATCATGAGCCTCATGATACCAGGTCTGCTTTCTTACCCCACTGCTAACCCAGCTGGCAGGCAATGATCACTTCTCCAGGAAGAAGGTGCCTGGCCAAGTCACTGCTGTCTGCATAGAGGAGCTGCTGGGGCTTCTGGTGTATTACCCAGGTGAAGGGAAGATGGCCATGTGTTGGGAAAGGGCTGCCTTGGGGGATCATGTGCATATGGTCTCTTTCAGATGATCACTCTCGGGTCAAGCTGAGCCAACTGGGGGAAGATCCACACTCTGACTACATCAATGCCAACTTCATGCCTGTGAGTGCCCACTTGCCTTCCCCACAGAGACATGGCTACAGGGTACCATCAGAGAAACCCTGCCTGGATTGAGATTGTGAGGGCTGGCAGGCAGGAGCTGCCACTGAAGCCACAGCTGGCAGAGACTGGCAAGGAATTGGGGGCCTGGTGGAGATGCATAGTTGCCCTTTAGCAGGAGTCGATGGAGATCGTCAGATGGCAAGTGTGGTGAATGCAGAGGTGTGAGTGTGGGGAGACTGGCAAGGCTTTCTGCCTTCTCCTTGAGGACTATCTTCTTCCCATCCTCTCTCAGCTTACTGTCCCATCTGTCTGTCTGCTCTTTCTCCTTCTGGTCTGTGCAGCTGCTTTTGAACAACACTGGAGCTGTGCCCACCTCCTCCATCCAGGAGATTTTCCCAGGTAACAGGCAGGGCACACAGCATGGACATGGGGTCTGTGGATCTATGGGGCATGTGTGAGTCAAAGGGGCAAAGGCAAAGAAGCAGCCTGAACCTTGCATGCTCACCTGACCTCCAGCAATGACTGGGTAGCACAAGAAAGACTCACATCTGTCTTTCCATGGTTAGGCTGCATGAGAACTGCTTGGAAGGGAACAGCACTGGTCACCTCTTTATTCTAAATATATAGACAGCACATGCTTGCTGTGAAAACAGCTGCTTCCAAGATCAGCTGCCTGAGAACTGTGTCCTCATGGGCTAAGGGCAATGTGCATTTCTTCTTCCACCACAAAAGCAGATCAGGCACTGACTGTCCCAGGAAATGATCCACCTGCCTCAGTAACTTGCCAACTCCTCCTGTCTGTCTCTTGCTTAGGGCTATACATCCCAGCAGGAGTTCATTGCCACCCAGGGGCCCCTGAAGAAAACGATAGAGGACTTCTGGAGGCTGGTGTGGGAGCAGAATGTCTGCAACATCATCATGCTGACAGTATGCATGGAGAATGGGCGGGTAGGTCAGCACTGACAGGCTTCCACGTGCCATCTCCACACATGGTTGTGTGAGCTGAGCTGGGTTTGTGTCCTCCATCAACCTCTGCTCAGATGTGGCTCCAGGGTGTGCATGGCCTGCACAACCTCCCCAACAGGCAGTGTGGGACAAAGAGAGGCTGATATGTGCAGCTCAGCGTTAGCTTGGGGTAGGAAGGAGTGGAAGTGGAAGTTAGCTGGAACCATGTCCATCACCCTCAGATATTTCTGCAGTGTCTGAAATTACTGCTTCCCTCTGAGACACCTCAAATGGACTGTTTCTCCAGTCTACAGGGCTGATGCAACCCCACAGGTCCTTTTCTCTGGAGGATGCTGAGATACAAAGGGGAGTTGGGGGTTTATACTGTGCAAAGCTTCTGATGTGAAGGGGAACCACTCCTCCCTGCTCACCACAGCCTGCTTTGGCTCCCTGCACAGCTGCTGCCTTTCACATGCTCTCAGGAGGCTGGGAGGTCACCCAGCAGGATCTGAGCCCTCACTGTCCTCACGGGGACCCCATCTTCTTTGTGCTCTAGGTTCTCTGTGATCACTACTGGCCGTCCGAATCTGCCCCAGTCTCCTATGGGCACATCCATGTCCACTTGCTGTCACAGAGCAGCTCTGAGGAGTGGACGATGCGCGAGTTCAAACTGTGGCATGTGAGTGAGGACCCCAGAGGACAGACTTGGGGACCTGTCAAGGGCTGAGGGTTTGCATGGGATGCAGTGGTGTTTATCCTTGGTGGCAGTGGCATAATTTCCTTTTCCTGACATTAGTGGGGTTCAAAAACCCAATCCCCTGTGGAACAGTCTGTCGCTGTCAATGTCTGTCACCCCAACTGTCCACTCCTGCTCTCTTCTTTCCACATCCTGCACTGGGACACAGTCAGATGCATGTCTCCTCCTTGCCACCTGCATGTGCTTCACCACAGCATGGGACCGTGGGGAAGGACAGGGGAGCAGAAGCCATCAGACACAGACCTGGTGCTGGCTGTTCCCTGCAGCTAAGCAGGTCCCCAAGTTCCCGGGTGCTCCCAGGGCTGCAGGGTGCATACATACCCCTGTCCCAGTGGGCTGCACACCAATCACCAACATCCCCCTTGGCAGGAGGGTATTTGGGCAGAGCGGCATGTGTCCCACCTGCACTACACGGCATGGCCCGACCATGGGATCCCGGAGTCCACAACTTCCATTATGACCTTCAGAGAGCTGGTTCGACAGCATATCCAGAGCACCAAGGACGCGGGGCCAACCCTTGTGCATTGCAGGTGAGGGTCTGCTCTGGGAGGTGGCAGAAGATGATGATGGGAGAGGGCATGGGGGAGAAGGGTCCTGCTGGTGCACAATCTGGGAGGGAAAGCAGCTCCCAGGAGACACGGCTGGTCTGTGGAGAGACTTCTGCTTGGGTGCTGGGGATTACAAGTCTGCTTGCAGCCTGCCTCTATTCCCAGGGGATGGGGTAGCTGGAGATAGTTAGCAACAGCCCAAGGCAGTCTGAAAGGCTCCTCGGCCCCATGCTGTGCTGAGACCAGTGCCCTGGGGTGCTGGGAGTGGTGCCCCAGGGTGCAGCATCTGGGAGCCATGTCTAGCATTGGGAGGGGAGCCCTTTGGCTGTGAGCTCAGGCAATGTCTCACCTTTGCTGTCTGTGTTCTCAGCGCCGGGGTGGGCCGCACTGGCACTTTCATTGCACTGGACCAGCTGCTGCAGCAGATGAAGCAGGAGAAGGTGGTGGACACGTTTGGTGTTGTTTACACCTTGCGGATGAACCGTTACCTGATGATTCAGACGCTGGTAAAACTTCTGCTCCCTCTTCCCCCAGGCCTTTTGCTCCATGGCGTAAAAGCTAGCTGGGCTGGCAGACAGATGAGCTGGCCAGACCCAGCACCTCCAGGCTGGTCCCCAACCTTCTCAAAGCAGCAGCTCAGTTGGAGTTGAAATTACTCTTCTGTAGGGGTCTCCAGAAGCTTCATGACCTGCCAGGTCCAGAAGCAACATACATATTCTCAGAGATCTCCCAGGAGGCTCAGCAACACTCCAGAGCACTGAAGAACAGAATCAGGCCCTTTGCAGGCAGTTCTTTATCCCCATGCTGAGTACTAGAAATATTAGATTGCCTGTGGAGCATCGTGGGCCAACAACATGGTGCAAGTAAAGTGTCAGCTCTACCCTTCAGAACAGATGGGATGACTTATGAGCTCTGAGATTGGGCCACGGTGTTTTGGGCATGAATGTAGGGTTTTTGGAGCAGGAGTGTAGGACACCCTCTGCCCACAACTCAGTGCCATACCCATCTCTTCATGCTGTGAAGTGTGAAGAGCGTGCATGGTGCAACGCTCTACATTGCTGTCTGCCTTTGCCTTTCAGTCCCAGTATATTTTCCTGCACAGCTGTATCCTGGAAAAGATCTTAGAGGAACCACTCCTGGGTTTATCAGGGACAGAGAGGTAAGGGCCTGCTGTGTTTTGCCATCCACTCTACACACCCTGGCCCACAGACCATTCAGGTGGCAGACTGGGATCCTGACCCAAGCTTAAGCCTTGGCTCCAGGACAGAAGGACGGGGAAGTCTAGCCAGCCCTCCCACCTGGTGTTTTGAGGGGGGTCAGCCCAAGGCTGGTTTTTACCTGCAGCATGGGGATCCCAGCCCAGAACCAGGTGTGAGTTGCTGGGCACACTGAAATGGCTTGGGGTACCACATCCTCCTTTCCTCTCTATGCCAATGCCAATGAGCTGCAGAGCTGCCTTGGGGAAGGCATTTCAAAATCACCCCCTGGCTTCCCAACCTACAGGGATGCCCTAGAGATGGATTCAAACTGCAGGGACTCATGGTAGCTGGGTGGCCTTTGGATGTCCCTTTTAATGGAGGTCAAGAGGAGAGAACAGTTTCAGGCTGGACATTGCTTTGTGCACCTACCTCATTGTCCCTGAGGCTATATCTGGAGGTCACATATCTATCTTTGTGGTCAAATTGTCTCCTACCTCATGCAAAACAGGATGCCTTTGTCTTTGCTACATCATGGGAGTAGGCCCTGGGCTGTGCCACCTGCTTTTGTCTAGGGGAGAGCACATTGGCATGGGTCAGAGCTGGGCTTGGGACCTGCAAGGGTCCCATGAGGGGCCCCGCATTTGTGGGGTGAAGGTCTGCCCACAGGCATGTCCACCTGCTGCAGACATAGCCTGGATGCTGCCGAATTTCCTCAGCCTCACCCTTACTCCCAGTTTCTCTCCCCAGGTCCTGCCCCATCCCACTGAAAAGCTTTGCTCAGCACTACGCCCAGAAGGCAGCCAAGTCCCATGTGGGCTTCCTGAGGGAGTATGAGGTGAGACCCATCCTGGGCAGGGTGCAGGAAGTGTTGCCATGGCCATGTGCACTAGGGGAACCTGTGGAGTGATTGCATCTGGGGGACACACAAGACGTGCCTCCTGAGCGGGTCCCTTGCCCTGGTTTCCTCATTCCTGGCTTTCCTGGAAGTGTCCCCTCTCCATGGCATGGTGTCCCCAGGCACATACATCCTGCACTTATCAGGGCCTGTCTCTGTTTTCCTGACTCCATGCAGGGTTGGGACCTATCTCAACACCATTATCCTATAGAGAGATGGAGCCATCTCCTTACATTGAGGAGCAGATCTGGCAGCCCACTCCAGAGGTGGTCACATAGCACCTCTTCTAAGGCTTCTGCATAAGCAGTCTTTATAACCACCCCTCTGCTGAGGCCAGACATCTTCATGAGTCCCCAGTTCCTTCTGGCCTGCTCACTGCTTCCTCTACTCTCTTTCACTCTGGCAGACCCTCCTAGAGGCTGTCAAGGAAGAAGCCAGCTCTGCAACATCGTCTTCAGGCAACCAGCAGACACATCCCTCTTCCAGTATCCTCCCATGTAAGTGCTGTGACCTCTTCCTTCTTGTACCTGCATGGAGTTAGGCTGGACCAGGGACAGTGCTCCACAGTACAAGAAAATATTTTGAAACACTTTAGTGAGCCCATCAGAAGGCTACCAAGGTGTTTCAGGGGTGGAGCACCTGATGTATGGGACCGAGATAAGGTTTGTTCAGCCTGGATGAGAGAAGGCAAGGGGGAGATCTTACTGCTATTTACAACTACTTGCTGGGAGGGCACAGTGAAAATGTAGTCTTCTCAGAGGTGCACCATAGAAGGACAAGAGGCAAGGGGGATGATTTGGAAGAGTAATCCAACTCAGTATAAAGAAAAAAGAGCTCCTGTGAGGGTGGCCAAACACTGGAATAGGGGCCCAGTGCATCTGCAGGCTCTCCATCCTTGGACATATGTACGCAGATCTCCATTGGCCAAGACGCTGATCTACCTGCACTACATGTATCTGCTTTGAGTAGGAGACCTGTCTTGGGGATAGAGACCTGTCTTGGGGACCAATGCCCATTAGCTGGGCAAGAGCAGAGGGTGGCACCTTTACAGAGAAATGTTGAATGGGGGGTTGGATCTGCGTGGTGGTGCAGAGTCTGGCAGTTGGTCTGCAGGAGCTGTGTGAGCACAAGGCTGCCCAAGGTGGATCCACCCTCCACCTCCCACATATTTTACAGATGATCGCTCCAGAGTAAAGTTTTCCCCGCTGGAACAGGGCCCATTCTCAGGTCTCCTGCAGGTGTGGCGTGTCCTGGTGAGTCTTACCTCCAGCAGCAATGCCCACCCCTGTGCCTGAGGTGAAGTTGAAGGCAGAATGTGATGCTCCCCTTTCCTCATTGTGCCCCTGCTCCCTGTGGCCTGGTTCCTGCACTGTTCCGCTAGTCACTGCTGCTGTGATCTTGTGTGGACAAGAAGGGACCAGTTGGGCTTGTCCTCACTTCCCTTCCTTGGTGCTTTCTCTTCTCCTTGCCTCATAACCTGCTGAGCTTCCCTTCTTTTCCTGGAGTCTCCCACAGCCTCTAGGGCTGATGGGGTACCTGTGTCACCCTGTCCAGCAGGAGAATGACTTTCTTGTTCTCCACCCAGGGCTGCAGCTCCACCAGGGAGTATCTGGCTGTCCAGGGGCCTGACAAGTTGACTGTGGAGGACTTCTGGACCTTGGTGTGGGAACAGGACATTCACACCATCCTAACACTTCTCCCATGGCAGGAGAGGGGGGAGGTAAGGTGCCTGCCTTGCCATGACAGAGCAGGGATCTGTTTAATGCAGCTGGAAGCTATCATAGCTCCAGAACTTGAACTCTCTTTGCCACCTCCTGAAGCCTGGGTGCAGATCCAGCTTAGCTAAAGCCAAACGTTTTCTGTGTCAAACTGCTTCTGTTGCTTGTCCTGGGAGACAGGCTCTGTCTGCCCACCGTGTCCATGGTCCTGCTCTCACCTGATACTCAAGCTGCATTTCCATGGCACTCAAGGACTCCATGGCTCCTGGCCCTGTCCATCCGAGGTGGAGAGTGTTTGCTGAGAGATTCCCACTGCCAAGCAGCTCTGTGTTAACAGGGAGGCTGACTGCAATCTTCTCCAGTTTCCAAAACCTCCCCTAGGATTTATCTAGGGAACAAACTGACACGGAGTGATATTATGGGTGCTCTTGTTCCAACCCCATCACAGACCCCTGTGATGGTGATGGATCTGAACTATGACAACCATCAACGTGAAGCCAAACTTGGTGTTGTGCACAGGTCCCAAGTGAGTCGTGCTGGCCCCTGGAAGGAGACTCTCTCTGCACAAAGACACTGACCATCCAGTGTGGCACAGAGAAGCTTGTCTCAGGATGGAGGTGCATCCAGCTCAAAATGAAACACGTAAGTGTTGACGGGCCTGGCTTGGGTCACACTACCTGGGATGTTCTTCACTGTTAGCAAACAGGTCTGTAGAGGCAAGGGCTGAAAGGTCTGCAGAGACTTGTCTAAGCTGAGGAGAGTGCCAGCAGTTCACAAATGCAGGTGGGATTCTAGATTGCAAGATCCAGAACATCAGCTGAGTGGACATAAGAGATGCATGGGAGAGCCTTGGAGGCTCTTCCAAGGGGAGGCTCCTCCACTCCTTGCTGATAGGTCTTTCTGATCTTCTTCGAAGTTCTCAGTCTTCCTCCCCAGAGGCAGGTCAGGGTGCTGTGGGGAAGGAGAGCAGGTTGCCAGAGGTGACACATCTACTGCACAAGTGATGGGAAATGCCCCTGGACAGCTTGACAGAAGCTAGCAGTTAGCTCAGGAAACCATCTGATGGCCTAAGAATTGGAAAGCTGAGACAATTCTGCATCCAATCTCACCCATTACTCCCCAACAGCCATGTCAACTCTTTTTGTCTCACCAGGAGAAAAAAGCAAAGGAGAGGCAGGTACAACAGTTTCTATACATGCTGTGGAGCAGCAAGGAACAGCCAGATGTCCAGAGCCTGGTAGAGTTCCTCACTGCTGTCAGACGGTGCATGCCCCACCGAAAGAGAGCCGGTCCTCTCCTGCTGCACTCCAGGTATGTCATGTCCGCTCTGTCCATGGACAGCCTCTGAGAGAGCTGGTAGACAGCAGGCTGCACAGTGCCTTGGCATGTCCATCAGCAGGCCTGCACCCTCCATCAAGAACCCCAAGGCTTTCGGGCATGTTGAGAGTAGGTCTATGGGAGCCAGGGAAGCTCTGAGCTTGGGAGGTCAGATGAAGCAGTGCTCTGCCAAGGACATGGGAGAAGGTAGTGCAAACAGGGCTGAGCCAGGGGCAAGTGTGGATGGAGCAGGCGTTTCTTGGCAGAGGTGCCCAGGTGATCTCTGGGGTGACTGCTAGGATCCTGGGAGCAGCCCTGATGCCCTCATCTGCTTGGAGCCAGGGAAAGCTTCCAGTCCCTTGGGAGTCGACACAGCTAGTGCATTGGCAGAGCTGACTTGGGTGAGGGATGCAGAGCTTGGCAGGGCAGGCTGGGTCTCCAGGTTCTTTCAACAGGCACTTTGGGGTCCCATCCCTCTGGTCAGCACAGGGCTTCCTAACTCTTAGACCAGTGCTCACATTCCCCTAACCCCACCATACTTGGTTGCCTCTGACTTCTTGGGCTGGTGACCACTTCCAAAGAGGTTCAGCTCAGCCTGGCCTGGCATCAAGGACTCTCCTTTGTCCCTTGCAGCAGTGGCGTGAGCCAAATGGGGACATTGATCTCCCTGGATTGCCTGTTGCACCAGATGAAAGCCGAGAGAACGGTGGATGTCTATGGGGTGACCCTCCAGCTGGCAAGAAGCTGTTGTCTCATGACCCCAACACTGGTAGGTGGGAAGGAGGAAGGCAGAACAGAACACTGTTCTCAGCTTCACAGAGCAGTGCTGAGCTGCCTGCAGCTGGAAGCATTCTGCCCACTCCTCAGGTGCTACCTGGGATCCCAGACAGTCTATGCAGGGATTTATTCTGTGCTTCCTTTGCCAGCCACCGAGGCAAGTGTGGATGGAGCACAGGCATTTCTTGGCAGAGGTGCCCAGGTGACCTCTGGGGTGACTGCTAGGATCCTGGGAGCAGCCCTGATGCCCTCATCTGTCCGAGGGCTAAGGATACTGTCTTTTCCCAGGAAAGGGCTTTTCATCGCCTCAGTTCTGGAGTTAAAACAGGTTAAATTGCATGTGAGTTCACAGTAAATGCAAGGCACAGTTCCCGTTCTGCCCTGGAAAGCATGAAGCACTGCTTTCATCCTACATGACAAACCCGCCTGCTCATGCCAGCTTCTGAACACAGCTGTCAGCCTGGGTACCCAGGACCTGCTGGGTCTCCCCTTGTCTGGTGCCTTTTCCAGAGCCAGCTCCTGGCCTCTGCCTGCTGCCAGAGCTGGGGCTGCGAAAGCTGTGGCACTGTCTGATGGGCTGCAGCCATGCCCTGCCGTACTGAGCCAGCATGTCAGGGCCACAGCCCAGCATCCCAGGCTGTGAGTGCCGCTCCTGATGGGCACTGGCAGCACAGATGCAGATGCCCTCTGGACAGCGCTTTCATTTGCTGCAACCACTGAATGAGCTGATGTAGCATCCCTGGAAACTCTTCCTACAGGGGACAGCAGAATTAGGGCAGATCTCTCCAGGGCTTCGCAGCTGCAGAGCCGCCTGCAAGCAGCTAATCACATTCTTAATTAATGTGAACCATGCATATGGTGGGAGCCAGAGGAGGGCAAGGCACCCGCTGCCCCTGATTGAGAGCTCTTTTGTATTCTACCAGTGGTCTTGCCAAGCAGAGACACAATGTGTCCATAAAGGCACAGCAAGCGCTGATCAAAAGCTGCTGCCCCACTGGGGGTGGGCAGCAGAGGCAGATGCCTCCCCACCTTGCCCTGAGCAGTGGTCTCTCTGATCCCAGCACGGCCAGCAAAGGACAGGCAGGGCTGCCCTCCGGCCCCACACCGCTGCCATGTGGCTGCCAGCATCGTCCATCACTGCAGGGGCTTGGCATGACCCCTGTATCTCTGACAGGCAGTGGCACGCTGCTGTTATGCTGAGGGCATCATCTGATTTTTTGAGGGTGTTTAGTACCAAACAAGGGCGTAAGATGGACCTTTGAGGGATTATCCATAGAAAACTGCTGAGTATTCAAGCACCCCTGGCTCTGGTACAGTGCGTGTCTCTGGGGATGTGTGCTTGTGTTTGGCTAGGCATTGAGTGTGCCTGGTCTCATCAGGCACAATGTCAATCCTGCACCGTCACTCCAGATTTCACAATTGGGCCAGGCTCATACAAAACATGCTCTGGTGACCTGGAACCACAGCCATTGTATGATCTGTGGCTTTCCCGGCCCTTCTGTGGGGCTAAACCCACCACTGGCAAGGGAGGAGGCTCCTCGTGACTTGCAGCTAAGCCAGCGCATTAGTGAGCTATTTGGAGGCCCCTCTGTCTGTTAGGAGTCCCTAATCTCCCCTTCCTGGCTACCATGTGATTGCAACCCACATACAACCTCAATTACCTTTCCCACACCTTGCCTTTTCCCTAGCCTTGCCATGGTGGGGGTCAGTGCTGGGTGTTTTGTAGGCTAGCATCATTTCAGATTGGCCTGGTGTTTGAGCAGAACCCCATATCAAATCCACCGTGGACTCGAGACCTCTGGACCCATATTTGGTGCCGATGGACCATTTTGGTGTCTTAAAAATAGAGAAATGATGCAACTGGACTAAAACCACCCAGATCTTGTTGTCTACCTCAGAGGGCTTGCAGACATCCAGCCTGATGTGCTGTCAGTCCTACACTGAGACTACCACCAAGGGAAATTCCTGCTCCCGAAGTCTTCTGTCCTGGCTTCAGGTCATTGGGAGACCCTGTGCACTCCAGCAGGGCAGAGCTTTCCCTCTCAATGCTCTGCACCGTCACTGGAGTTCTTCAGTCTTGTTTTGATGCAAACACTATGGCACAGCCAAAGGCTGCCCGAGCACTATGAGGAAATCAGATGACATTGTTCCTCTCATGCCACAGTGCCTTCAGGTGTTATGACTGGGGATGATGAAACAGGAGGAAACATGGATATAACTACAACTTCAGGCCTGATTCTTCCTTTCTGGGCAACTCTGATGACTCAGAACAAACATGGACCACTTGGGACAGCAAATCCTACTTTACTATCAGACACCTCTAGCTAATTAGGACCTTTTAAGGCAAATTGCAGAGTTAGTCCTGCAACCAGGTCTGTCTCAGAAACCTGACTCCAGATACCCCTTTCTCTTTTGCAGGACCAGTACATGTTCCTCTACACCTGCATCCGGGACATCATTGCTCAGAAACAGCCCTAACACTGCTCTGTGCTTCCTGGCACCATCCTGCCCTCTGCCTCTGCAGGGCCCTGGCCGGAGCCAGACACTGGGATGCAAGCACTGAGGGGCTTCTGGCACAGAGCAAGCCCTGCAGCAAGTCGGGGCCCACCTCAGCACTGCCTCCTACACGGTGTTAGTAGTGACATGGGGTCTCCTGAGCAGATGGGCAGTGTCACACACTGCTGCAACCCTCTCGGTCCAGGCACAGCAAGGGACTGGGTGGGATGTTTGGCCATCTCCTGGGATTCCTGGTGCCTGGAAGTTAACCCCACTGCAGTAGGCAGCACCAGCTTTGGGGGCCCTGCCCCTCAGCACAGAAGGGACCGCCCTGTCACCCACAGGCTGCTGAGGTCTGACACAAGTACTGGGCACCATGGTATCTGTGCGACCATGGATGCAAGGTGTGTTGATGTCTCAGACACCACCGTGAGCAGAGCGTGGTGGGAGCTGGCTTATCTCAGCTGATGGATCGGTCTTGGGTACAAACAATAAACAGCCTTAGGCAAGAGTGTGCTCATAAGGGTGGGCTGGCTTTTGAGTGGGGTCTCAGTGATACCAAGGCTTTCCCCTTCTGCAGCACAGCAGCCATTTCAAAAGAGCAACTGTGTCCCTAGCCATGGGCAACGGATGGGGTGCCCTCAGCCAGTCCAGATACTGCAGCCCAAAGCAGGCAGCAGCTTCTGTTCACTCATCTGCTCCTGTTACTGAGGCAACAGTTTTGCATTGAGCCTGCAACCCACCTGCAGCTTTATGAGGAAGAAGCACATTTTCTGATGAAGCTTGGCTTTGAAGTTGTGAAGCTACTGGCTCCTAAGAGCAGGGCAAAGCCACCTAGTGCAGCTGACATGCTGGCAAGCAGCTGGCAGCCCTGTAGCTTACTGCAGAGCACTGGTTGCTACTCCAGAAACTGGACTGTCTGTGCAGCCATATGTAGGGACACCACTGGGCTGCAAGCAGTGATGGCCATGCACAAGCTGCAATTGAAAGGAGTGACTTGGTTGGTTGAGCTCCAAGTGATGGTCAGAAGGAACAATTAAAATAAAACAGATGATTTCACAAGCCTATTCCTGGGGGTAGAAAAAACTGTGTCTTGGAACTTGTTTACCTTCCTTCATCCATTCAGGCTGTATGGGGTTGTGTTGCAGTCTCAAAGCAGCAACCTTGTCCCAGTCTGGGCCCACACTCCTGCCCACAACAGGGCTGCGGGAGCTGCCTTGGAGTGAGGTGAGAAGGTACAACAGCTACAATGAGGAGGTCCCAGGACCTACTGTACGGAGTAGACAGCCCTGGGCCAAGGGTGGAGGGAGCTGAGTTGTCCACTCATCCTACTGCCCCTGTCTTTCCACAAACAGATAACCTCCAAAGCATATGAAGGCAGAGGTCCCCATGCAGGAATCTATATACAGCTGCAGATGCTGAGGTAGGAAAAGGACTAGTACTCACACCCTCAAACAGGGGAGAGAACCTGGATCCAATCCCAGTATCTCCCTGCTGGTGCCATTGGACATAGCCTGTGGCTCTCATTTACTCGGCATGGCCCAGAAACCCCAGATGCTGAGCATGGTTACATCTCAAAGGTGTGTGTGGAGGCAAGCTTTAGCCTGGTGTCCAACAGGCTCTTGTTCAAGGTGCGCAGTCTCCACCAAACACAGAGGAACATTTGTATCTGTATATTCAACATGGTTTATGATATGTTAAAACACCTAATGCACTTAGTCTCAGAAGATTTCAAGTATATCTGTGGAGCACTGTGACCTGCAAAGTGGGGCCAATCACAGTCACAGTGAAGATGTGAAGGAGGAGCCATTCCCTTAAGGTAACAGGCGTCTTGTGAGAGGCACAGAAGCAGCATTACCAGCTGGTCATTGCTCCTTTGGCTGTTCAGCACCCCACAGAACCCTGGGTTTCTGCAGAAACAAGCCCTCCCTTGCTCTGCCAAGTGCAGCTACCAGGATCTCCCAACAGCCTGGCCAGGGCTGCACCTTCAGAAAGGGGCAGCAGCCAAGGGTAAGGAGGGGCAGGAGCTCCCCATCCTCTCTTTTCTGTTTTTCTGCAATCAGAGCTACTCTGTGGCTTTCAGAGTCATTATGCCTGGGGCTTTGCTGAAAGACATATTCCCCACGCAGGGGTTCTGGGTCTGGCTCTACAGCTTGTGGCACAGGAGAGGGACCTCAGAGTGGGACAGCATTCCCAGGGACTGTTTGTGAACTCTTGCCTTTCATGGAGAAGAGCAGGACAACATCCACAACATGAACTGGGCCACCCCCGAAGTTCACCCTTAGCTACTGGCAGTGACCAAGCAAGATGGGAGGTAAGTTCTGCTGGCACCTACCCTGCACCATCTCCTGTCCCAGCAGGGCTCAGTTCAGCACATTACTGTCCATCTGCCTTGCCAGATGGGCTGCTACACCAGGTCTTTCTACAGCCCCTTGAAAAGTTCTTATGGGTCTCCTGTGTGTCCATGCTCAGAGATGACAGTCCCAGCACAGGGCACAGCTACACACAGCCAGGCAGGGCTGATGCACAGACCCAAGGCTTGTGGCACAGGGCTGCAAGGGGTGCTGGTTCCAAGTCATAAGGAAGCAAGTGAAAGCCACAGTGGAGGAGGGTTGTTGCTGTCTGCAGAGCTTCCCAAAGTTCAGGAGCAAGTGATCCCACAGCCCTCACATCTGGCTAGCACAACCCATCAGTGTTTCCAGCAGCCAAGGTGAACTTGCAGACGTCTGCAGCTAAAGCACAGCTGCTCTGGCAGGTAGGAGGGGACCTTAGCAATGGGACATGCATGGGACAGGGATTTGTCACGCAAAAACTGGCCAACAGGTTTCACCCAGTGAGCTCAGTACGGCTGCTTCTGTGGCACAGCCTGCTCCTCCATATTTCACATCCCATCTAACAGGAGGCCAACTTGGTGATGATGATGAATTTACGACCTCCCACCCACTCCTGCAGCAGAGTCTGGAGCCACAGATTCCTACAGAGGGTGTCATGGGGGCTGTGGTTTGGATGAATAATTTTCCAGCCCTGAAGCTCAGAGCCACAAAACCCAGAGGGGAAGAGAGAGACAACAAAACAGTAAAACAAAACAAGCCTCCAGCTCAGGCCGCCCAGTGTGTTCTGGACCATGGCGTGTTGTTCTTCATATTTAGCCTGCTCCAGTCTAGCAGCATCCAGCCATCGCCCTCCTCCACCAGTCCCCATGCAGATGTCAAGACCCTGGAGAGGAACAAGACCATGTCCATTTGGACCCCCCTTCTCACACCTTTTTCCCACCTTCCCATGGATGCCATAGCAGGGGAAGACTGGGCTAGCATTGTCAAATGACAGGAGAGCCAGGGTGCTCAACTCTTGGATCTCCTGGGGACCTGCAGCCATGGGGGTGACTGCTGGGTCTCCTTGATCCACACCTCCCCATTCACTGGTGTTGAACCTCTGCCCTAGGCCCTCCCTGTCCTCTGCTCCCTTCAGGGAACAGAGAGTCCAGAAGTTGCCATGCCTTCAACCAAGACAGTCACAGGGCATTGCTCCCACCACCTGCCACATCTCAAGCTGGACACCTCCATGATATTATGTGCCTAGTGCCAGGCTGTGGCTGCCCCAGCTGTAGCTGTGGTGTGAGGATGCCCACTTCTCACTATCTCTTCCACCTGAGCTGTACCACCATTTGGGAGCAGAAGAGTAGCAGCCTATTCCTTCCCAGGATCTCCAGCACCATCTCTCATCAGCTACTGCTGTCAGCTGTCTCCTGGAGAGCAGAAGCGCTGGGGGCAGATAGAGATTCAGGGCCTGTCTGAACTGAAATGGGAATTATTCCTGGAACAGCCAAGAAGGACCAGAGGAAGGAAGGTCCAGAAGGAACCTTCCTTGCTCTCACATGTGCTGGGCTTGGAATGGCTTTGACTCCCTGACCCAGACTCCACAGTGGAAGACCATCAAGCATGTCAGACACTGAACCAGGTGTCTGGTCCACCTAACATGTCTTCTACCTAGCTCTGCACCTCTGTCCCTCTTCTCTGCAGGGCATGGAGCCACCAGGTTGCCCCATGGGTTTTTGCAATTCATCCCAGAGGAAAGAGTTAAAGTGCATCTGAGGCTTGGCCTATCCGGTGCCCTGGGCATCAGGGGGGAACCTTCCCCATACTTCTCTGACTTCAATCACACCAGCCCTTCCTGTTACCAGGGGGCACAATTGCCAGCAGTCCTCATTGTCCCCTGCTCCAGTCAGCAGCTGGAGCAGCATTCTGGGCACTGGGGCTTTCTGTTTATTTCCAAGTATTTGCATTTACATTTTGGAAAGCCTCTGAGAACCCTTGCTGGGCCCATGGCCTGACTGTGGTATTTCAGCCTTTGGAAGGCCCTAATGGGAGCAGGGGCACCAGGAACATTCCTCTGGCCTTTGCCCCTGCGCACGACCTCGAATGGCTCCCCAGTGTATACCCCAGGCTTTCAGACACATCCAAAGCACCAGACTCTTGGATGCCACTGCATTAATCCCATCCCTGCTGGTTTGGGCTGCATCCTGCTCTGCCCAGAACCTGGAGGACCAACTCCAGGAGGAGGCAGGGTTGGCAAGAAAGTCTGGAGGACTGACCTTATAGAGAGATCAGGTCCCAGGAGTGACACCTCCACAAAATTGTCTTAGATGAGGTGGCTGAGTGCGTGGCTTGGCACACATGGGCCAGTCCTGATGATGCCTGTTTTTCTCCAGTGTCCCTGTGCTTTGTGAGGCTCTCCAGGGCTCTCTGCATCTCCTCCTTCCCCTGCAAGCTCTTCTGGAGGAGCTGCCTCTCTGATGTCCTCTCTATTGTGTATCACAGTGGAGTCTCAATTCCTGCTGTGACCTTGGCAGTGAAAAACATCCAACATCCTCCTGATCTACAGTAGGGACTGGTTGTCCTTGGAGATCAACAGCCAAACTGGGATTCTACTCGGTGATCTCCTCTAAAATCCAGAAGGGAATGAAAAGAGAGCACTAACAGTTGTCCTATGGGAGCAGGGCAGAAGACACACACTGGGGCCCCTGGCACATGTTGAGGACACAAATAAAGTCTCCAGCCCTCTGGCTCAGCTAGCACAACCTGTCTTCCATCTTGGGAATGTCCCTGTCTGGGTATTCAGGGCATCAGCAGCACCTTGGGAGGAGCAGCTGCACAGCACTACCCATCACCTCCCTCTGCTTTGCAGGAAGACCATTGCTGAATGAGAAGCTCAAAGTCCAGAAGTCATCCCGTCCAGGCCCACAGAGCTGTTCTGGCTCTGTGCATGGGAACAGCAGCACCTGTAGTAAGAGTTTAGCTGCAGCCCTTCCCTAGCTATATCTCCACAGTAACTTTTTTAGCCTTTACCTCCAACAGCTCTAAAAAGCCTTGACAGCTGCAGTCCACAGCCCAAAGCTTGTTTGGCATAAATTTCTGGCCGACGGAGTGGATTTGGCCAGTCCTGGTAACTGGAGTCCCAGCTCTCCTCAGGTCCAAGGCTGAGATCCAGAACCAGGCTATCTTGAGCGTGTTGTGCTGGTGTGAATAGTGCAGCTCTTTCCCACCACCCCTGCCTCTCCCTCATCCCCCCAGATGAGCAGAGACGATAACTGTACTTGCTCGCATCAACTAAACCTTCTTCCCCGCTTAGGCTGTACTCTAAACTTTTCCAAGTTTTTTTCACTTGCTTTTAAGCAAGCTGTAGGAAGACTTGTTAGCCATGCAGTGGACACAGCAGGAAAAATATCAAGTGGGATGTCACCTGCCATACAGAGGTACCACATGCTAAGGTGTCATGCTTAGCCACAAAACCCCAGTGTTTGATCCCATCCCACCCTTTCAAAGCGGGTGTCCGTGAGTCAGGGGTGCACAGAGTCTGCCAGGGAGCCTGGCTGCTGCAGCTGCAGTACAGGAGCCATTCAGAGTACACAGGAGCAGAGAGTACTGCTCACCTGCCATGGAGCAGTGCCCTTCCCATCTCCCCAGACCACAGCCTGCCACTAGAGGACAACATACAGACATGTGTGAGCATTGCAGAAAAACATCCATTCACACTAATCGGAATGAGCTGCTGGGTTTGGAGCTCCTCTGGTGCCTTTACAGCACAGCCCGCACTACTCTCAGCAAACTGCAGTTTCAGTGAGAGCTGGCTGAAAAGTGACACTTCCACCTCAGAGGGACTTCTTCAGAAATTCCAGGCTTACCATGGAAACATCAAAGCTCTCTGGTCCAAATGACTTGATGTCCAGACTCTTGGTTTTGCCAGGAGCTGGGTGACACACTGGAATAAGTGAACACTTTGAATATTAATGCCTATTATCAGGTCTCAAAGAAGTGAGGCATGGAAATGAAACACTTCAGCCAAGCTAGAACAAAAAGTAAACAGTCAAAGCAAAGTGAGACTGCAGAGCAAAGTCCTCCAATTTCAGGCTGTGTTGCTCCAAAAACAATGTGAAAAATGTCATTGCACTCACTGCCTTCCTGAGGAAATGGCTCTATTTCAGGAGAATGGCAGTTTTCAATAGGAATCTCTTCAGTGTGATTTTTTAAAGAGGTCTATTAATAGTGTGCTCAGCCAGAGCCCTGGATCCCCAAGGAGAATTCACTGAGTGAGAAATTGTCAGGAGTGTGCAATGTGGTTGGTGTCTGGCTGCTTGGGCTGGAGAGAGAGGGATGGGGAAATCATAGATAAAAGCTGCTGTTGCAGCCAGGAGCAGAGTGATGGGCCTCATGCTTTCCCCAGACTGACACCAAATTCCTGGCTGCTGTCGGAGCAAATTTGTCCATTTCAGCCCATGATAAAGCCCCACACCAGAGGTGCAGGGAAAGCTTACCAAGGAACCCGAGGAGGAACCCTCTCTCCAAGGAGGGCTTCCCATCTCCCCACCAAGCAGTGTTTTACATTTGGAGCTGTCAAAACACATTGCAAACATTTAATTAATGACATCTCCAGAGTTGGTCATGATGGAAGTGGTTTAATTCCAATTAAATCAGTTCCTACTCTCAGACCAAAATCCTTGCTCCTCTGCACTCGGTGACAAAGTTTCCACTGACTTCAACAGTGATAAGGTTTCAGCCCTGAAACTGCAGGATCTGAACAGACTTTGTAAATTAAATCACTCACACCAGGAGCTGTCAGCCAGACTCTGTCCATCAGCCCTGAACCCCAAGCTCCATCTTGAGCAGTTTTTTTCGAAGAAGATACACACTCTGACTCAAAGGCCTTGAGGCACCCTAACCCTTGGCTAGCTGGAGCTTTTTAAATCTCCTACTTTGCAAGCTCACCTGCCCGACCCTGGATAACTCACCTCTCTTTTATCCTGAGACAATGGGGTATCAATTAGAAAACAATTTTGCCAGAAGGAAAAGCACATTCAGAGGAAGCAGGACATGAAAGCCATCTCCTAGTCTGCGCTTCATGTGGCATCTTACCATGGCATGGCCATAGCCAGAGAGGCTTTGCAGCTTGGCCCCTTCTTTCTCTGCCCGGTATCTTTCCTCCAGTGATGGCTGGAGGGATGAACACACCAGCTCTGATGGGAGTCCAGATCTACCTCAAGCCCAGTGGTCAGCTGTCTTTCTGCCATGTGAGAGACCCATGTTCAGCTTCCATCCCCATTACAGACAAGATGCATGGCCCAGTTACAGACATGCTGTGTGATCCAGGTTGTGGGGCCAGACTCAGCCCACATCATCAAACACACTGCCATGGGAGGACAGTAATGACTCAGGGGCACCACAGTGACCCTGAACAACCAGTGGCTGCAATCAGGAGGGAAGAGCAGAGCTGGCCTTTGCAGCCTTCTCCAGTCACAAATCCAGTGCCCTTTTTTAAACCGGTGCTTCTGATGCCCAAGAACTCAGCAGTTCCTTGATACCCAAGCAGCCAGAAATCCTGTTCTGATGCTCATCCCATGTGTTTCAGGACCCCCCAAGGCCCTGGGCTGGCATAGTGCCTCCCTGCTAAGCCAGATCTGCTCCCTTCTGCATGACTGAGCTCCAGATGATATGGCTTCAAGCAGACTGTTCCTCTACTTTGACCTCTGACCACTTTACCCAAGGTTAGAAGGAGCCCTTGGGGCAAGCCAGCCACCTGCTCCTGGCATCAATGCAGTGCAGCTCTGGCAAACACAGCTCCCACATGCACCTGATCTGGAGCTGGGCAAAACTGCAGCAAGCAGCGTGACTGCAGGAGCACCATGTTCCACTGGAGAAGTCCTCCACCCATCTCAGCCTCCTCAGCCCCATGACATTGCTGCTCCATCTCCCTGCATCTCCCAGTCAACCCCTGGCCCATGTGTGGGGACAGCAATGGGGGCCACTCGTGAGTGAGGGTCAGATCACAGGACAGATGGACCTGAAGCGCTGGGCATGGTTGCTCCCAGCAAACAGCTCCTTGTGAGCTCCTCACTGCCTTCTCCCCAGCTACACCCTGACTTTCCAGTTGCAGCTGGGTTGAACAGCCAGCACAGACACACAGAGCCCTTATCTGGGTTGTATTTCAGCGTCCTGAAGTCTGGAGCCCTTGAAGTGCTGGTTGGGTGCTCCTGCCTCCCTATTTAGACTTCTCTACCCTGTCGGAGCCAGGTTTGCCTTCCCTGCCCTGCTATCTCACAAAAACATTATAACCAAACAAGGTCCCAGAGCTGTGAACAGGTCTTCATTTGTTGAGGTTTTCTTTTTTTTTTTTTCCCCCCTTCTTTCCCTTTGAATGAAATTCCTGCCAGCTCTAAGAGAGAGAGAGGGAAAAAGAAAAAAGTTTAACTCCTCCCATTGGAGTGTCTCACGCCCCTGCCCAGCCCTTGAAACCCAATAACCAAGATCATTCAACCAATGCCTTCCCTTCCCTGGCTGCATCCTTACCACACTCTGACCTGCAGGAGATACCCTGCCCTGCCAGGCAGCAGGGTCGCTCCCTTCTGTCCGGTGGAGCCCCAGGGTTGGAGTCAGCCGGCGGCACCTCGCACTGTCCCAGTGCCTGCAGCCAAGATGAGGGTGGACAAGCTCTTCTTGTGGGGCATTCTGCTGGTCTCCTCTGCCCGCTGCCAGGCAGTGCCCACCGAGCAAGGTGCTGCTCCCTCCTGCCCACCCCAGTGCCACTGCGAAGAGGATGGCATCATGCTCTCTGTGGATTGCTCCGAGCTGGGGCTTTCAGAAGTCCCTGGCAACTTGAGTCCTCTAACAGCTTACCTGTAAGTACAGCCCTTGCTGTTTCTTTTGCAACATTTTCTCTGGACCCCTTCCTCGGCTGCAGCTTTCCTGCGGGAAGTTAGTCCCTGATTTTCCTGAAATCAAATTTCCTCTGGAAATGAGAAACACACCAAAACAACACCAAAAAAAGGCAGCTATTAGTCCTGGACCTGCCGATCTAAGCCAGCTCCCCGTCCTCTCTGAGCCCCTCCGAAAGCGCTGTCTATATTGCGATGTTATGCATGCTTTGCTTCGTAATTACAGTGGATCAGAGGAGCTGATTTGCTGGGTAGATTCTGATTGTCTGAGAACATAATGGAGTATTTATACTGAGCAATTAGTGCAAACTGTTCTGGGATCCTTCTGTCAAACATTTCAATAGATGTGATGGCTCTCATGGCTTTGGGGGGTTTGGGTTGAACTGGCCACCAACAGTGCCCAAGTTGCCTCTTTAAAATTAATATTAAAGTTTTTTAAGATTCTTTAAAATTAATATTTAATATTATGAGGTGTTTTAAGAGGTGTGAGGATTTCAGTAGCTTTTTGTGGTTTTTTTTTTTTTTTGGTTCGTTTTGTTGTTTGGGTTTTTTTTTAATAAAAGTTCTTAATTATCTAAATATTTCCCATCCTTTCTGGTATTAATACCCCAAAGGGTTAAACTACCACAAGGACTGATGGGTTCATTTCTAGCCCCAGAGAAGATCTGAGTGGGGCCATCTGAGTAGTGAAGGCTGAGGACATCCCCAGGAAGAGCAAGGGACTCTATGGAAGGATCTCTTGGTTTGACCTGGAGAGAAGCACCTCTCTCAGGGAGGCAGGTTGGCCCTGGCATGTGCTGGGGAAGATGCTTGTTCTGTTTATTTGCAGAAAGTGCTGCAGCCACCAGCCTCAGCTGTGTGGCAGGTCCACTGGTGAGAACCTTGGCTTTTCCAACTAGGGATGCAGCTAAGGGTCTGCCAAGGCAAGCTGTGTGTACTACAGTCATTAAGGACAACTGGTAGCCCCCAGGCAGTGCTAGGGATGTTAATTTTGTGCTCATCATGCTGAAAAAGGGTTTGTGTCCAGGGGTGGCATACAGACTGTTTGGCTGGTTTTCTGGTGTTCCTGGATTGTCCTGAGATGCAGTTACTCTGCTGTTAAAGCTGAGCACCCTAACCCATTCAGGAAGGGTTTTACAAAGCCAGGCTGAAGGTGCCACGGCTGGATAAGAGCTTCTCTGCTCATCCTGCTTGCCTGAGGAGCACATTGCTTTGTCTTGTGCCACCCATTGAATGACCAGAGCTGTAGTGGGTCAGCTGAGAAAGAAATATGACAGGAAAGGAAGATTTTTACTGTAAAGCATGAAAGATGAGGAGAAATGTACAGTGCAGGCTGTATTTCCCTGGGAGAGGTGACCACAGAGCACTTGTCGCATGAGGTGTGTCCTGTATAGAACTGTTGCGCCTGCACACACTCCGGGGCTAAGTTTGGAACCAGCTGCCTGAGTGTGAAGTCACTACAGCTCTTGAGCATGTCTTGATAGAGGTGGTTAAAACCATGTGGGCTGTAAGTGTGGAAGGCTGCAGAGCTTTGCAGCACTGATGCTGCTGCAGGGACAAGTGGCTGCCCTGACAGGCACCCGCTCAACTGTTGCAGTTATGGCAAGACAGGGTGCCCGTGGCTCCCGCTCTGCAGAGAACATGCTGCCCATCGTTTCTGCAGAATCACCCTTGGGCTGGGAGCAGCGGAGAGCTCTGTTGCAAGAAGCAAGGGACATTTCCATGGTAAATGAAATTCATCGCCACCCTGCTCACAGCGGCTGGAGCAAGGGCACAGAGTCCTGCGTATAGACACCTTGTGTGCGGGCCCTAGCGGGCGGGTGCTCAAAGATGCTCTCGGCTGGTGCGGCAGGTGGCTCTGCGGCTGTTCCCGCAGAGGTCTGGGTTTCGCTGGGATCGCTCCTCCGGGCTCTGCAGCAGCCGCCGCGGGGGGAACCGTCCGTCCGTCCGTCCGTCCCCTGCGCTCACACGGTGGCGCCAGCGCCAGCCCTTTGCCGCGGAGGCGCTGGCAGTGCCCCCTCCCAGCCCATCCCCGTGCCGGGCTGGGGGCACCCTCCGCCTGCAAACTCCACGGGATCGAGCCAGGGAGGCGGTGGAGGGTCCAGAGTTTTCCTCCTTCCCTTAAGGCTGTGGAGAAAACCAGCACATTTGGTGCTTGCCCGTTAAACTTTGCGTGTGAATGAAGAAATGTGTAACAGGGGAGGAAGGCATGATCAACTGGGAATTATTGGAGGAGGACCGGAGAGCCCTGTTGCTGTCACTACCTTCAGTAAGTCACATAAGGTTAGTTTCTCAGTTATAAGGTGTGCAGTCATGGCTGGTTTTTCAAAGCAGATCAGCATAAGTTCTGTAGAAGGTATGGATATTCGAGCGATCTAAGCTTTTTATGTAAATTCAGGCTTTAAATCCAAATTCAGATATGTAAAGAAATGCCTAGATCCTTTTGGAGAGCTGCAAGTGCTGAAAAGCAAGCCCTGTAATGACAATGCAGAGCATGGAGCTGAAGGGCAGCTGCTCCCAAAATTTTCCAGCTCCTTTGCTCCAATGCCCTGTCTTCTAAGCAAATTATTGGTGCTCCCTTCTGTAAAGAGCAGGACTCCCTCAGGTGTAAAATAAAGGATCCTCATAATAACCTCTGATTAGACACTGCTTCACCACTAATGAGCTCACAGTCAAGCCCTATCCTGACAATGCTGTGCCTCTGCCATGCCGGTCTCTCTCCAAGAACCCTGTCCTTGCTCACTCCTGCACCTCTCTGAACTTGAACCTGATCCCACCCATCCAGACCCAAGCTTCTTCAATGCAGGCATCATTGGTGAGATTGCAGCTGTGGTCAGGGAGATGGGAGAGATGCAAGTGACCTCTTTCCACAAGGTATTTATACATGCTAGTGTCTCCTTGGCAGCCCTGGAGAGAGCCCAGGAAGCGAGCTCAGCTGGGGGTTGTCCACATTACCTGAGAGGACCCTGACATCTGCACTGCTCCTGCGGGCAGCCTGAACTCGATCAGGGCTCATGTTGGGTCATGTGGTATCAGCACAGACCATGCTGCCTGGTTCATCACATGGAGGTTGTCAAAGAGCTTCTCAGTGCATGACATATTTGAACTGTGTTCAGTTCAGCCATGAAACACTAACGGTCAGCACACCCTTTCCTATTCAGCTACACTCAGAGACCCTAGGTATCAACCTGAAAGAGCTGAGCTATTCAGAGTCAGATTTAACCTTCAGCTGATGTGCCAGTGAGTCCTGACAGCAGCATGTCAAATATCACATCTCCACCTTCCATGGCCAGCACCACATGTAGGAGATTTCCTTTTGGGGCAGGAGCTGATGGGGACTCTCTCTTGAGACTGGAGCTGCAAAGGGGAAGGCTTCTGTACAGCAGAGAGGAGATATACAAAGGGGCACAGAAGAGGACGGGAAAATGGGAAGAGATGCTTGATTCCCAGAGTATTAACTTAGCTTCAGTCCCTGGCACTACTGCAAACCCTGTGTGAGACATGGTTGAGCAACCCCACCTCAGATTCCCCCAGGATCCCCAGGATGCCAGGATGGCATCTGGCTACCAACCCCTAGCAAGGGGACTGGGGGCAATTCTGGGAGGTGAAGGGATGCTCTCAGTTTGCTGAGGATCCTCCTGTTTCACCAGAGATAAGAGACCATGTTGCTGGTCCCTGGTAGGTCCAACCCTAGGTAGGTTGGACATACTGGCTTGTCCAACCATAGATGGAAGGAAACAGCGGGCTCAAAGAAATCGAGTGCTTGTACTCAGCAGAGAACACCCTCAGTAGTAATCACAGATGGAAAGATGACAGCAGTAGTGTCATATTCAGGTCAGCTGGTCAGACAGCACGCACACATCCTGGCCAACCTCCATACCTATAGGTTGGAAACAACTTATCTTGCCTTATGCCCAGCCTGGACTAAGGGGACACAAGGAGGAACTGGAAGGATTGCCCAGAATCATAAAATATTTTAGGCAGGAAGACACCTCTAGAGGTCTCTCATATGCACTCCTGCTCAAAACAGGTTCAACTTGTGAGATCGGTCAGGATCTTGTCCAGTACAGTTTTGAGTATCTCTAAGATTCCATCACTCTTTTCCCATTTTTGACCATGCTCATGGGAAATGTTTTTCTTAATATCTAATTGCAATTTCCCATTTTCCAGCTTGTGCCCATTACCTCTCACCTTTCCCCTACACAACTCCAAGAAGTTTGGCTCCATCTTCTCTATACTCTCCCAGTTGGTAGTTAAAGAGAGCAGTAACATTCCTCCATTTCACCTTCTCTTGTGAAGACTGATCAAACCTACTTGTATGAGCAGTGCATGGGACACGGGCAGAGCAGGGAGTGTCATGACATGGGAGAGGGGAGCATGCAGGGTACTGGGGATGCTGCAGTGGAAGTGATAAGGATGAAGGGCACAAGGATGTCTGTAGGATACCAGACATCATTAGCACCATGGCTCAAAGCTCAGCTGTAGAAGCCATCCTCCTCTTCTCCGGGGTTCCAGATCCCCACAGCACCATGCAGGGGTCAGGCTTTACCCCTGCTCTGTGCCCCATTCCCAGAAGAATTGTTGACAATTGTGTCCTTGTTCCAGGCCCCATCATACCTTGCAGTGAAGCCAGGCAGCTGCTGCACAGCTCCCTGCATGCAATGCTGTTGCTCGGTTCCAGAAAGCCAGGAAAGACCTGGGGCAGAAGACAGCTGATGAGATTGTCGGGCTGTTGTCACAGCAGGATTTGAGGGAAGAAAGAGCAGTAGAGATTCTGGCTGCTCCTGAGTATCACTGGGCATCTCAGGAGCCTGCCCAGACAGAAAGCTTCCTGTTCCCCGCATTATTTCCATTGAGGTGAAGAGGATCAGGAGCTTTCAGGATTGTTTTCACCTTGCAGAGACATTTTGAGCCATTGCCTGAAATTTAACATCCCACTGGGAGTCCAGGGCCTGGGCTCCACATCACCCATGCTCTCTACAGAGCTACCCTCTGGGATCATGTGCCTGTGACAGGGCTCTGCAGGAGGCAGGGATGCTCTGACATGAAGCTGGGCAGTCAGTGCCCTGGTCACAAAACACTGCATCCAGAGCAGGGAGAGTGAGTAGAAGATGCATCTGTTTTGATATTTACATATCCTAACCACCTACAAAAGTCTGAGGCAGCAGGGTTTGAAGGTTGACTCCCGAGCCTCAGCTGACACCTGGACCAAGACAAGTCACAATGCTGAAGGCAGCTCCCCTCAGCCCTAAGCTCTCCCTAATTGTCTGCCCCAGACTCTGCCCTGCCACAGCCCCCTCCTTGGGAAAAAGGAGGAAGACCCCACCACAGCCAACCTAAGTTGGGAAGCCCCCCAAGAGCTTCCAGAGGAGCCAGGGCACCAGTAGAAGGACACCATTGGAGGCTGACCAGCAGAAACCTGGGCGGGCATTGCAGCTGCAGGGAGGGGTATTGGGGCTAAAGGGATGGCTGGGCTTGCAGGTGGCTGAGAAGGAGATGGCATCTCCTACAGGGAAGGGATGACAGGGGTCTCTGTGTGCCTTTTGGATTAGATGAGAGTCACACATTGGGGAGACAGACGGAGCAGTCAAAAATGCAGAGAGCACTGAATCCCAATGCAAGGTGTAAATTAAGTCTTTCCTGGGGATATCACTCCTCTCCTGCCCTGGGTAGAGCAGTGAGTGACCATCCTGTGGCTGATGCCCAGTGCCAAGGCCCAGACTCTTCCTCATCCCATGGTCATCACAGGAGCCCAAACATTGCACCAGGAGTCATACAAACACACTGCAAAGGTTAAGACTCACCACAAAGAGCTCTCAGACTCTTCCACTTCTGAAGACATGAGAGAGCACAGGAATTCCAAAGCCACCTTCAGGTCCTGGTGGCCACACTGACGTGCTAAGGGCTGTCTCTCTGCTTGATTTTCTTCCCTGCTGGAAGACTAACGAGAAATTACAGTCCTACCCCTTATGGACAGAAGTGCACAGTCTTGCCCTTAGAAATGCCCTGCATGCCTGGGAGAGCAGCAGCCATAGCAGGAATGAGGAAAAATGTTTATGAGCTTAGAGCCCCAGATGTGGGAGCCTCTCAGGCTGCTGAGAGGCATTAGAAGAGCTGACAGACTCTAATCTGACACACTCTGAAGTGCTCAGCATAGACCTCTGCTCTGGAATGGCATCCTGAGCCCTGTTTGCCGCCCATGCATCTGGCTACCAACCCTTAGCAAGGGGACTGAGGGCAATTCTGGGAGGTGAAGGGATGCTCTCAGTTTGCTGAGGCTGCTCCTGTTTCACCAAAGAAAAGAGACTATGTTGGTCTGACATACTCTGAAGTGGGTTCATGGGCTTATGTTCACCATTAGCAGCTTTGAGGGACATTTTTGGTTTTAACCCCCAAAATACCAGGCATAACATCAGATGGCACATCATGGTGTGCCAGAGCTCAAGGGTCAAGGCAGAGGATGAGGAACATTCTGAACCACCCAGCAAGCAGAAAAAGTAGTGGTGAGGGAACCAGTGTCCTAGGGAGGTTGGCGACTCTCAGAGCAAAGCCAGAATTGCAGGACCATTAATAGCGAGGTGAGTCCTAGAGCTGCCTGAAGAGCACCTTTGGTGAGATGATTCACCAAGTAATACCTCATTTCATTGTAAAGGAAAAACTTAATACAAATGCATCAGTGTTCATGGGACTATGAATGGGAGAAACATAGTAACAAGTTGAATCAAGAGAGATTATTTCAACATTTTCACTTCATGGTGTTTTTTTAAAATAAAGGTTTCCATTTATATATTTTCACCAGCTGGTGTTACATTTCTCTGTAGGCGAGTTAGTATTCACATTGCATGACTCCAAATTTATCAAAGCATCTTGACGGTTCTAAAACACAATATATTGATTTTATTTTTTTTTGTTCTGTACTATATACTGACATGTTGGCTCTTTGTTCTGGGTTCAAGGGAAAGGAAATGCTGAAGTCCCTGAATTTCCAATGAGACAATGCTTTCAGGTTCATCGCAGCTCTTTCTGTCTCCTCCTGCTTCATCATCTCCCAGCCCCCTTCTCTGCCATAAGTTAAGTTCCCATTTACTTCCTGATATCATGAGCTTTGGGTCCAGCAGTGTTTCGCTTTGCTTGGCTGCTGTTATGACAGTGTGGGTATTGTTGGGATTCATGGGACACTGTGGTCTCTGGAGAGTGACTGGTCCATGACAATGGTTGCAGCCCCAGAATTCTTCCACTTGTGATAGGGGGTGCTGTGAGTGATGAGATAGAGGGCTGGGCTGTGGCTTTAATGCTACAGGTCATGGCTGAGACATTCCCAAGATTTGAGGTCAAGTGGAAAGAGGCCTCCTTGTCAGGGCTGTTGGGAAGTGGGATCAGGGTGTCTGGGATAATGGATGTGAGCAGATGGCCACTTCTTGGTAGGGCACTGTCTGAGTCAGGCTGCAGGAGGTAAGACATAGGATCTACCCCATTCCAAATCCCAGGTCTCTCTGCAGGAGAAGGAGCAGCCAGACCTTTCCTGCATTTTTTCCAGAGCTAGCAGCAAGCCCTGCCTTCCCTGGCGAGAGGGAGCAGGTGTGTGGACAAGGAGGGCGGTGGGGAAGGCAGTGCAGCAGAGTGGGTAGAGCCAATGTGCACGGGGATGGGGCTGTGCTCCGGTGGGTACAGCCACCTGTGATTACCACCAAGTCCCTCTTTAAAAGCAAAGCTCCCTCCCTCCTCCTTTGCTCTACAAACTTCAGCTAGGGCAGCTTGGTTGGGACTGGGGGTGACCAGTCTCTCCAGCTTGCACTGTGAGGGATGCCCCACTCCTAGTCCTATCCATTGGATGTCCTGCCCATCAGATGGAGCAGGGCTGGATGGCAGCAGATATGTCATGCTCACACTTCAGCTGGCACTGCCATGAGGGAGCCCGGCTGGTGGGGAGCTGCTGATCACCCTCCGCATGCTCCAGACCTCAGATACAGCAGGCTGCTCCTCGCTCACATCCCATCCTGCCATGCCTCTCCGTGCCTGAGAGCACTGCCTGCAGTAGAGCCGGGCTTTCTGCAAGTAGTGCACTTCCACTGCAAATGCCTTCCTCCATCCTCCCCCCTCTCCTCCCTGCCCACCCCCCAGGCTAAGTAATATGCCACAGCCACCCCTCTCTCCCTCCCTTCCTTGAAGAATAAGATCATAAATCTGCCTAGAGCAATGAAAACACTGAGCTCATGGCCCTTAGATCTGTGTGGGAGGAGCTCTAGCTGGCGATTAAAGGAGTTTAGGGTTTTCTTTGAAAAGCTCTTTGATTCTGGCAGAAGCTCTGGTGCCAAAAGGCAGCAATGGAGCTGCAGATGCCTCTCTCCCTCTGCACCTGCCTGGGTCAGGGAGCAGCAGGAGGGAAAGGGAAGCGCGGCACTTCCCAGCTCCCTGCAATGGGGGCTGAGGGTCCCCCGTCACCCCTTCTCAGGGTGAGCAACCTCTCCCAACAGCAGGGCAGGGGGTGCTGCTGCCTTTGAGCCCAGACCCTTGGGGTGCCAAAATGCCTCCAGTGCTGTGTAAAAAGCTGCTCCCCTGCGTCCATCTTTGGAGGAGCTGGGCTAGGTGTCAGTAAGCTGCCATGGGACAGACAGATGCTCCTCCTCTTGGCTGCTCTGAGTCAGCTCAGAAGGCATCCCATGGGGGCCAGGATCCTTGCGGACCTTGAAATGAGCCACTCTCATGGATGACAGGGAAATAGCTCTGGAAAAGGGGGCAGGAAAGGTAGCCCAATGCTGAGGTCCCTGCAGGCAGCATAAGGTCCTGCCTGGGTGCCAGGGATCCAGGAGAGGTTGTGAGAAGCTAGAGAGGAACTGGGGCCAGGGAGCCAAGGATGGGATAGGGATCACCACAGCGGTGCTCCAAAAAGTGGTGGGAAGGGATAGGGAAGCACTGTCAGGGATGGGAAGAGCCTGAAGTCTTGGAGAAGGACTTGAGTTTGGCAGGAGCTGAAGAGAGAACAGAAGCAGTGTTCATGAAGAAAAGCAGGACCAAGCACAGGCATCTAGCATTGCAGCCAAATCAAAACAGAGCCAGGCTCCAGCTCCAGAGAAGACAGGATCTTTGCCAATGGTAGGGAGCAAAGGGAGGACACAGTGAAGCTCACATGGTGCCTTCAGTCTTGCAGAGATATATCAAAGATCCAGGAAGGGATAATGCAAAACCTTTTCCAGATCTGTCAGCACAGACTTTGCTGACAGTGATGAAGGAGGGCAGCTCTCCAGCCTTCTCCCTTCTGGGGGATGACAGATGAGTCTCCTGAGGTATCAGCAGCTCTCTCTCTCCATTTGCCATGTTTGCAGTCCTTCCTGTAGGTTTTTAAACCTCTTTGAAGGATTTGGAAATGAAAAGCAGCCCCCATGAGAACGGGGCAAGTCAGACAAAACTGTGAGGGTAGGACCTGCTCAAGGTACCTGCTATCTCCTCTTGTGAGCAGCCACAGGTCCCACTGCAAAGAGATCCCAGGGAGACAGGATAGTTTCCAGCACTGAACATCCCTATGGAGCACCAATTAGTAACATTCCGCTTCGTTCAAAGGGAAGGTGAAAGCCAAGAACCACATCATCCTGTAAGGGATGGAAGGAGTAGAAGGGGAGTGGAAATGTGGTCTCCTCTGCTGACTAAGGAGTGGGAGAGCAGGGAGGTGAATGCGTGGTGACAGGGGGGCTGTTGAGAGCATGCCCCATGCACATAATGTGACACTGAGCCCTGCAGATCACCAGCCCGTGGGATATTTCCCCTGCCTGGTGCCACCTCCTAGCACCAGCGGTGCCTTGTGCATGGAGCAATGACTTGAGCCAAGGCCACAGTGGCTGCTGACATTGTGATGATGTGGTCAAGCACCCTAATTCTCAGGGACCTTCAGGATGTGAATGCAGTAATCACCTTCCCAATGAGGTTATATCTGGTGCAGAGATGTCTCTGAATATAATGGCACCTTACAAGTTCAAGACAATTTCCAATTCGGGGCATTTTTTAACTTTAGAAAAGCAAACTTTCATTGTTGCATGCATGACACCAGCAGGAAAGGCATTTGTACTTTTAGACAGAAGTTCATCTTCTTCTTTCCAGGGAACGTGAGAAGAAATTCTCATTGTAGGGAACAATCTCTGGAATTTTGCTTTACCCTTGTTTCTGCAGCTGCTCCCAGCAGCAGCTGCTGTAGAGCTGGCAGTGTCCCCACTAGCTTCCAGTTCCTGGGAGATGAGAAAGGCAAGAGCTGTGTGAGCATTTCATTGGCTTCCCAGACAGCACTATGAGTCAGTCTGACTGTGGATGTCAAAATAGTGCTTCTGCTGCTGCTCAGTCAGCATTTCCCAAAGGTAAAATCAGGTGCAAGAGTCATGTACCTGCACTGTAAGTCTTTCTTCTCCTTGTATATAGGGGCATGGGATGCTGTCCCAAATATTGTCCTAAGGCTTGTCCCAAGAATGAGAGGTCACTTGCCTAAGCAGCTTGTGCCCCAGGTACCAAAGGACAGAGACAAACCTCTAGGGTCCAGTGTGTTGTATTTGCAGAACCAAGTGTATCACAACCAATATCACAGGACCTTGACTTTAGATGCAGGTAAGGCTTTTGCTGTTGCACTAATTTCCTGTGGCAATGAGTTCCACAGATTAATGAGGTGCCTGTTGCACAGAGCGGTTTTACATATGCTCTGGCAACAGCATGCAGGGCTTTACTGAGCACAGGGGGAGCCTTGCTGTATGGGCTGCCTTTACTTCAGCTCAGGGCCAAACCAGCAGGTTCTTGTGCTGCTGGTTGTGTTTGCAGCTGCAGTCCTGCACAGGGAAGTGCCTGTCAGTTAAGGTGGTTTTGTGCTTTCATGTGGTGTGAGACAGCACAAGATTTATTAGTGACAAAAGAATTAATGCTGGAAGCCTTGATTTATTGAAGAAAGGATAGAGGAAATGTGTTGCAGCCCATGCTGGTTAGTGTGGTGTTCCCAAGATGAGCTAGCACGCGCTGTGGAAACTCCCTTGCTCCTCCGTGCTCTGGCTGTGGGGTATCACACTCCTTTTCCAAGGGATGACTTTCCACTGACCACCTTGCATATGCTTCACAGAGAGGGCTTCTCTTAGATGGAAGGACATAGAGACTCAGACTTTTGGGAGCAGACGAGTGTCCCATGAGCTTTGTCTCCCTTGCATGTTGGAGATGGGAGATACAAAGGACTGGAGTGCAGCACAAGAAACCTGGGCTGTTTTCTAGCTCTGTACCAGCCTCACGGTTTACCCCAAATAAGTCCTCTCATTTTCCTGTGCCTCACTCTCCCAGTCTTCAAAACACCAATAATCAACCCTTCTGCAATGCTCTTTGAGACTGGCTGATTAAAAAAGTGCTGTAGAAGAGCTGGAGACTCTCAGCACTTTTCACCTCTCGAGCTAAAATATATTTTAAAAGTTTATTAAAAAATTCTTGAGATTTGCATTTGTTCAGCCACAATCCTGAACTCTCAGATTTGTAGCCTGCCTCTCATGTCCACTGACCTCATTACTCCTTGCTTATGGATGCAGCCACAAGTCAGTGCAGCTATTGAAATACTCCTTGGGAGCCACATCCAGCAGCTGTTTCAGAGCTCAGGGGCAGCACTGACAAACTCCTCAGAGGAAGGGAACCCAGCTGGTAAACTGCAGCTTGAGGAGAGCTCTGGAAACCCCAATTCTTCAATCTAATCTATTTCCTGTAGGAAGCTACCTTGCTTTTAGCATACTTCTTCCTGAACGTAAGGGGGTAAATAATAGATATTTCATCTCTTTGACTAAACCGAAAAATGAGGGCAAAGATTGGCTTGGGTTAAAAACCATGTTTGTTCTGGGTATCCCAGAAACATTATGCTTTGACTTAAAAAGGAATACTTCGCTTCATTTTTGAGTTACTTGAAAGTCTTTAAACCCTTAAAAAAAAAACCACAAAAAACAACTTACAATTAATGCTTCACCATCTTCCCTGCCCTTCTTTTTTTGTGAATTTACTTTTGAGCAAAACACTGTGGGTTCTGCTTGACTTGGAAAGTCACCTGCCTGAGCTTGTGTCATCATGTTTTTTGCCTTTCAACACTGTTTCCATCCTTTCACCTCCCACTGCACAGACATACGGGGTTCATGGGAGCATCATCCTCATCACAGGGCTGTGCTGACTTTCCAGGGAAACTAGAGAGTGGCTGGGAGAGGGGAGGAAGGAATTCGTGAAGGATTATTTCAGTTTCAGAGAGCTCCTCTGGATCTTCTGACTATCTCTGGCTATTGCCAAGGCACCTTCGAAACCCCTTTGAAATGACTCCAGCATGTTGGGCACCGTGACTGGGCTGGAGGGGAAATCCACATTCCCTTTGAAGTCTGGATACTTGAGCAGTCTTAGAATTATAGGGCTGTAATATACAGGAATGTGTGGGGCTGTAATTGTGACTTAGATCCTTGGATGAAAGGTGCTATGTACATACAAAAGGTATTATTATTATTGCTATTATTATTATTACTATTATTATTACTATTATTATTATTATAGGGCTGCAATATGTGGATTCGAGATGAAAGTAGCACCAAAAGATCCTGAAATATGAGATGTGTCTTAAGGAAATTTCAGCCTGAAATTAGGTTTTGTCTACATGGGGGAAGCAAAACCGGCTGGGTCCCTGCACTGACAGCTCTGGGGCTTTTATCACTGAATATCACTGAAACTTTTGGAGTTGGAAGGGACCATAAAGATCGTCTAGTCCAACTCCCCTGCCAATGCAGGACCACCCAGAGCATGTCAGAGCATGCCTCTCAGGACTGCATCCAGTCGGGTCTTGAAAATCTCCAGGGAAGGGGACTCCACAACCTCCCTGGGCAGCCTGTTCCAGGGCTCTGTCACCCTCACCGTGAAAAAGCTTT
>BJBW01007647.1:0-15084 GCA_004320125.1 Scolopax mira
GGACACCACTCGTGACCGGACCCCAACTGGATTTATCTCCATTCACCACCACTCTCTGGGCTCGGCCCTCCAGCCCGTTTTTAACCCAGTGGAGAGCATTCCCATCTAAGCCGTGGGCAGCCAGCTTCTCCAGGAGAACACCGTGGGACACTGATCATAGGCCTTACTGAAGTCTGGGTACATAACTTCCACAGCCTGTCCTTCATCTAACAAGCAAATCACTTTGTCATAGAAGGAAATCAGTTTTGTCAAGCAAGACCTGCCTCTCATACATCCATGCTGGCTGGGCATGATCACCTGAGCATCCTTCATGTTCTGCATAATGGCACTCAGGATGATCTGTTCAATGACCTTCCCAGAACCGAGGTCAGACTGGCAGGCCTGTATTTCCCAGGATCATCCTTCCGACCCTTCCTGTGGATGGGTGTCACATTTGCTGGGTGCCAGTCGGCTGGGTCCTCCCCAGTTTGCCAGATCGGTTGGTAGATGATGGAAAGTGGCTCCACAAAATGATCTTTTGTGAGTTATGTAACATATTACACTAAATCCCTGGTGTTCTTAACTTTTTCTTTGAGCCTATGTCAGTACCGTGGTGCCAGAGCAGAGGTCTAGGCTAGTTTTCCCAGAAGCAGCCTTTCCATAGGATTGTCAATATGTAGAAATGTGTACCTGGAAAGCCATGTGTTTTGTGATTTCCAGCAAGTTCTATTTTCACTGCCATTGGCAGCTGTGGATTTGTCCGAGTATATCCTTGCTCCTTTGTTCAAGTGAAAAGATGTCACATTTTCCTTTTAAAAAAACCCATATCCTGATCCATGTTTAAATGCTGCACTTTATTCCTCTTTCTTCTATTCCCTCATTTCTTTGACAGCTTTGACAGCTGAGAGGGAGCTTGTCTTCACAGTCCAGTTCTGAACTTTTTGTAACAGGGTCATCTAACTTCTGTAATTCAGGCCTACTACTTGCATAAAAAGTCTTAAAAAATAAAACAAAACAAAACAATAAACACCACAAAACAACAAAGGAAGACTGTAGAGGATGAGGCTCTGAGTCCTGGGTTGTTTACAACCACAGGGGAAGACTAGTAATTTTCTAATATTATTTCAGGATTCACTGTTTAAGTAATTTTCATTTTCTAAAGTTACAATGTTCTAAGAGTTTAATGATTATAACTTCACTTCGCACAGTGATTTTGAGAGACATATCTTAGGATCTTGATGAGGAAACTGCTGTGTTTGGCTTTTAGAGGAGTTACAGAGTGACCAGTGACCATGCAACTGCAGAACCTGGTAACTGGCAGAAAATATCCGACTGCTAATGTGAAAGTAGTTGTTGCCAGTCACATGTCTAAACACAAGTAGCATATCTTTCCCCCCCCTAGAATACTGTGTGTGTACCCTCTTCTTAACTTGGTCTTCTGAGGAGATGTTAATGACTGCATAGAACATTATGGCTTAAGGCCCCCATGTTCATTGTTAATAGATGCATAAAAGTAACACAGTTCACAGTAACACAGATCAACTATGCAGAGCGTGACTCAGATCAACTATGACACGGTGACACTGTAGTGTAGGCTGATTCAGGTGTAAGGAGCCAAATGAAAGTTAAATGCACCTGAAATTATTTAATTTAAAACTGGGTTCTTACTTATTTGTCACTTTCTCAAGAGGTAATTTTTTTTCTTCAGAGTGCACTGTTATTCTTGAAAGATTGTATTATGCAGTGGTGTAGAAATTAACTAAGGTATTGGGTAAAAACACTTTCAGTTTAAATACATAGGGGAAAAAATTGCTCTAATTCAAAACATGGAGAAGCAGAAAGTAAAACTTATTACTGGTATGTTTAATACAAAGAAGAAAGGTTCAGATGTCATCTATGGTTGAGCAAAATTCAGTGAAACTAGTAATTAAAAAATACCCAGACAACCCTCAGTAATGATTTAATATTCTCAGGAGAATACCAACATAGTTGAGGTCACTTTTAAAACAATTCTTTCACTTTGCAGAAGAAACATAACATTAGTGTAGAAAAAAGACTCAGTCTTATGAAGTGCTGAGTACGTCGTGTTGTTTGCGTCAGTACGAGGTGATGTTGTGTATATGTATTCATACAAAAAATTTCAGGTACTAATGACTCTGTAAATTAATTTGTGTGAGATTATAGCATAGTCAGAAATACATATAATTAAATTATCATATGTCATGGTTTAAACCCAGCTAGCAGCTATGACCACGTAGCCACTAGCTGTCTCCCCTAGTTGGGATTAGGGAAAGAATCAGAAAAGTAAAAGTGAGAAAACTCACTTTTGATTGTTGATATGAAGGTTGATGTTGATGTTGAAGGTTGATATGAAAACAATTTAATAGGTAAAGCACAAGCTGCACACACAAGCAGAGCAAACCAAGAAATTAATTCAGACTTCCCATGGAAGTAGGTGTTCAGGAAAGCAGGGCTCCATCACCTCTAATGGTTACTTGGGAAGACAAAAGCCATAACTCCCTCCCTTCCTTCTTCCTCTCCCAGCTTTATATGCAGAGGATGATGTCATATGGCATGGAATATCCCTTTGATCAGTTGAGGTCAGATGTTCTGGCTGTCTCTCCTCCCAACTTTTGTGCACTCCCAGCCTATTTGCTGGCAGAGTGGTGAGGTGAGCAGAAATAAGCTTAGCAATAAACAAAATCATCAATGTTTTATCAACCCTATTTATTAAAAGTACATGCTTTTCTGCATATTTCAGTTGCTTAAGCTAGCTTTTTCTTTTTATTTACATCTTCAGGGAAAAAGGTCCCATTCTTCTGAAAATATATATTCAGTATAATTATAAACATAGTAATTACAGTGTTTCCTTCTCAGCAGAATTTGGCATTTAATTTCAGAATACTTGTAACTGGAAGATTGTTCCTACTGCTCATCAGTGAAAAATGGTCATTACATTTATTTGCCCCAGACCAGTCTACTTAGATTAAAATAACAAGTTAATTCTTTACTGTGGCAATTGGACAGTCTGTGGAGTCTTCATGCATGATACCCTCAGTTGGTTTCTCAAGTCTGCAACATGAGAAGTTTATCTTATTGCACATGCTAATTCTGGTCTTTTCCTGAGAAACATTACCAAAGTTTTTGCCTATTTGTTGCTTTCAGCAGTTCATTTTCTATCTTTCATTATTCTGACGTCTTCTGATTCAGACTGCACGTCATTCCTGTTTTTCAAATGCAATTGAACTCCTTAAATAGTGCTTAAATAGTTTTGTTTGTCAATATTTGTCACTAGTAGTTTTTAATTAAATGAAGCACCTTCACGTCATGCACAATTTTTTCTAACATACTGTCTCACCTGCTTACTTTTTGTCTCCCTTGCCCACGCCTCTTTACATCATTAATGAGGATTTCACAAGCTGTTTCGGTTTCTCCCTCGAATGTTTCGCTGTGTCTGTCTATAAGCACAATATGTTGAATGTTCTTCCTTAGTTTAGCTGGATAGTCTTCAAGTTTTCTGAATTAACTGTAGCTTTTTCTCCATCTGGATCTTTATAAATTATGTACGTAGACAGACCAAGGCCTAATTTTATTTATTTAATTAATGTGGCTCTTTTATTCTACCATTTCATAGATTTTTCTCTGAGCATATGTTCTGTGGGGAAGGACAAATCAGCCCTCTAGTATTTGTACAATATTTGGTATTCTGGGGTTTTAAAAATAAATATGTGCTTGGCAGTGCCCGCACATAAGAGAGAAATCTGGTGCCAAGCACCAACAGTTGAATTAAATCCATTTTGTGTTTTGTGCTGAAGTATGCAGGGACATGAGGCACATAAAAATAGAAGTAATGCAGTCAGGATGTAATACTGACAATCACCAAGTTAACAATGCTGGCCTCAAACAAGTGTTACAACATACATATAGTATGTTTAAAATCATACTTTTACAGACCAAGATAGTTTCTCATCACACAATTCTGGTTGAAAATCTTGAGTATGTTCATTGAATCCATGAAATTAGTTGATGGAATTGTTATAGCTGGCTAACAGAGATAGCTGTTGCATTGAAAAAGCTGAAATGGATAACTTTTCTGTTTAACATTCCTGAGTTCACTTTCAAATTATTGTATTTCGGACATGTAGGAGCAGATGTTTTAATATAAATGCTATATGTAGAATATTTTACTGATTTCTAGGTTCGTTCCTATTTTGGGAAAGGTATTTGGGTATTAGAAAATACTGAGGATGGGGATTTTAATCAATTTCCAACATTTTTTTAATACTAAAAGAAGTTAAGAAGTCCCTGCTCTGTCAGAGGCTGCAGGTTATGTTCTTGCATCAAAGCAGCATGTTGGTATATGGTCAACAGGATTCAATGCCAAGAGATAGTGCGGATGCTGTTTTGGGTTGGCCTAGGTTTATGAGGTATGTTGTCAACTTCTGCAGATGATGAGCTAGGCTCAGAAAAACTAGGATCAATTCGACTTTCTGTAGAGACAAGAAGATTTAATATTTCAGGCTACACTCTGGAGTGTTTAAAAATTAATTACTTCTCAAATATCATTATATATAATTTCAAATTTATCTTTTACTTTAAATGACCTTTGCTATTTAGCAGGAACAGTGTATCTGAATTCCATAATAAATTTCCATTCTTGTGGAATATGTCATTGGAAATATTGGCACAGGAAATAGTCACAACTAGAAAACATCAGGAGGAAAATATCTATTAAATATAGATATTTAATAGATATTAAAGATTATAGATGGGTAATTATAGATGGGTAATTATAGATGGATAATTATAGATGGGTATCTTCATTGCCATGAAATTCATGGTAATCTCATTCCCATTTAATACAAGTTGCCACATCTAATGAAAGGAGCAGACAAAGAATCTCTGTTGCTCTTTTATTAACTTTTAGTCATCTATGCTTCAGTAGCCCCCAATAAGTGTAATAATAATTAGAAGAAAGAAACAACAACTCAGTAGGACAAATGTGGGAGGAAAATGGTGATGCATAGGAAAAAAAATCAAGAGAATTTTAATACAGATACCTATGTGCCTAAATGATTAAGCCAGTGAAAGAAAAGCACCTGTTTTCAGTAATGTTTTTGCAAAGCTATGCCATAACTTAGAATGGCCATCCAATCAAATCATCACAACAGGAACTGAATGCTGTTCAGTAGTTCAGGAAAAAACAAATAGCTTCTTCCAGCAGGGAAAAAAAAAAATGGTCTTACCTTTTACCTTTAAAACAGCAACAGGGAAGTTTCAATCAAGAAATGTGTTGAGTTTTTATTGCTTATCAATACCTTTGTTAAAATCAGGGGTGACTTAATAAATACGTTCAGACGATGTGCATATTCCTAGATTAAGAGAATGTTCAGTAAGTCATGAACTTTTTGAAAGCTAATGTGGCAGCTAATTGTAAGATGAAGATCAGAGTGCAAATTTATTTCTGTGAAGTTGCTTGTCATGTCTACTGTACGAAATACGCTAGGAAGAGCTCCCTTAGGCATTGATGTCTATTTAACCTACTGTTTGTAAGTGTCACTGCTTGGCTGATTTTCTTGTTGCTGGGTGAAATGCTTTGGTCAAGGGGAAAAGGGCAAAGAAGCTATATCAATGAAGCTGGATTTTGAAGTCATAGATATTTAATTCCCTTCACCCTTTCTTCCCCTAGTTTCTTCAGTGAATAAAAATTCACTTGTGATATGACTTGTGATCATAGCAGTCTTGGGTATAAGTAAAGCTTAAACACTGAGAATTAATATGTGTGCTTTTCCTCCTTCCCGTATAATGGGTTTTCTTGTAACAAAAGATAAGTAAAATGGGCTGTATTTGGCATTTCGGGAATGCCTTTGGCTTTCTCTAATATTTTCTATACTCACTCCTAGTTTTTGCTGGATGTATTGCTGATCACAAGCTTTTTCTTTTTCCGCCGAAAAATCATCAGTTAGCAGATGTCTTCTTTATTTATGTATCTCCATTTTATTTGTTTTTGCGTGAACAAACAAATGCACACACACAAAAAATTACACACACATCTAAAAGATATATTGTAAAAATGAAATCTCATAATCTTTGGTTTCTTTTGTGAGTTTCTATCTCTGCTATTATAAGAAAGGCTGATGGGTCAGAACTTCAGTAGTCTCTCTCTGTCAGTGGCAGTAGAAAAGGCTGGTTAGAGAGAAACCACAACTGTAGCTGTGTCATCAAGTGCATCTTTTGTGTCCACAAATGTCATGATTTTGTAACCCTGTGTGTGCCCTCCTCAGCTTTCTCCTTTCTAGAGCATTTCTACTCTCTTTAGTGTTTCCTAGTAGGACAGCAGTTCTACCCCCCTGATCAGTCCCTCTTTTCTGGATCTTTTCTAACTGCTATCATTAGGCTGGAATTGCATGAAGTGCTCAAGATATGTGGCTATAGTTTTCATAGTGAGAAAATATTGCTTTATTTCTGTTCTGGTCAGCTATTCTGACTAGCTGAAAGTTGTTAACAATATTTTTACTAAAAATCACCATCAGAGGTTTGTTCCACCTCCACCTGAGAATGGGTGATAAATATTCCTTTTTGTGGGACATGTGCTTCTCTATTTCTTTTTTTAAAACCTTGAGAGAGGAATGAAATTATTAGCTCAATGAGGGGTGGGTATCTCCATGGAAGAAAAACTTTCCATTTAATCAGGACCCATATTTCCCTGAAGCAATGAAAATGGCAACTAGAAACTGACCTGCTCTTTCAGCTGTCGCAGCAAGAGCATGTCTCAAGTAGCAGATCAGTTCATGTGCTTGCTTAGGAGAGTGGGAGAAATCTCCAACTTCACTGAACCCTGTCATTCAGTATTTGTACTTGAAGAGCTGTGTTTTACAAAGAAAACAAAATGCTCTTTGCTTGGTCTCTGAATGTGTACCATTGTTTCTTTACCAGCACGATGGAAGCCCAGAAGGTAAGTGCTGCCCTTAGGGCACTGAGGCTACCACTGATTGTATACTAAAAGCTATCATATACAGCATAATAAAAGATGATTTGCAAGGGCTTAGAAATATCTTCACTTTTTCTACATTGCAAGTAGAATTAGACTTCTTAAAATATTCTCATAAAATTATATGTTCTCAGGGAATTATGTTAGGTTTATGTGAAATGCACTCTGTGCTTCAGTAACATTTAAACCTCAAAATCAGTTGTTTTCCAGTATTCTACGTAGCAGTTTTTTCCCCAAAAGATTTCCCTAATGTAATATGACACCACTCGTTGATTTTGTGATCTTCCTGCGAGTTAAGCATGAGGCATTTTTTTAACAGATAAATATTATTTTCAAACACTAAGCTTGAAATGAGTCACATCTGTGAAAAATCTTTTAATTGAGTAGTCTACTCTATTTTATACTACACAGAACATGCTCAGGGCTTATCACAGTAAAAGGGGATAGCAACTGAATTTTAGAGAAAAAAAGCACAATAAAATGGAAAATGAGCAAAAATAGTCAATTTAAGATACAAATTAAAAGAAGAAACCTGTTAGTGATGTATTGTGAAGAAATAGTGTCAATATTTCCCTACATTTTGCATCCTGAAAATACTGTTCTAGTATATGTAGTTTTTTCTGCTTAAGAATTTTAATAAAGACAAGAGTTCAAGAGGAATGTTGATAACATTTTCCTCACTATTATTTTTCTTATCAGAAATAAAAAGAAATAAAAACTTCAAACAGATATTTTTGGGAGATGACTTTTGTCACAAAGACAAAAGGCATCTATGCCATTTTTTAGTCTGTGGACTAAGAAATCTATGTACACTCTCCTCATAATAAGGAGATGTCTTAGTCTTGTCTTGTCTAGTCTTGTCTTAGTATTCTGGAAATGTAGGATAATCATATAGTAACTATTTCTAATGGCTATATTTCTAGATTCTATTTTTTTTTTTTTTGAGATGACATTTATCTGTCATAGCTACGTCTACAACTTTAAGTGAAAGTGGTTGAAACTTGGAGACTATGTCTACTGCAAAAGGGATGTTTGAGGGCCTTTCTATACTGCAGACTTCATTCAAGTAAGAAGACCAATGGACCTCCTTGACTTGACCTCTTCCTCCTCTTCCAGGTTAGAAGTCCTGAACTCCCTGTGCTGGCACCTTGCTTGTCTGTTGTTAGCTCTACAACTTGTCACCGCTAACACAGTTTTATCCAATTCCCTTAGACTGTTTTGTGGTATGAGCTGAGCAAAACAGTAAGTGCAATTGGCTGATGTGAACTTCCAGCAGACGTCCCATGTAGAGTACCTGTCTGAATGGGATCTCTAAGTCCTGAAGGATTGGAATTGGATCCAATAGAAACCAACCAACCAACCAGCCAGGCAGACAAATTTGTCTTAATATTGTCTATGTCTTTCATTTGTCAGAAAGGTAGTTGTCTTGGCATCAGGTTGAATTTTTTGTTTTATAGACAAATGCTAGGATATATAGGATCTTGAAACCTTCTATCCTAATCCTTTAGTTTGAGGTTCAAACTTAATGAACTTGGGCACTTGACATTAAATGCAGAAAGAGGCTGTAACGATGATTTTTTTTTTTTTAAATCAGCTAATTTTCAAGTAGTTCAGAGGTATCTGAGTGTGTGTGTGCGTACACTATGTAATGTCCTTTTGTGTGTGGTATAAATTATCACATAAAAAGCAAACAAGGTTTATATCAAATTCAGATCTGAACAACAGGATGAAGTTCAATAGCTTTCAATGGTAGAAATCAGTAAATCAGTAAAAAACAAGTCTCCAAAGCTTTTATAAATAGAGATTGACACACTCCACACAGTCAAGCTGCTATTCTGGGAGCAATCCCTTGACAAAGGCCTCTTGGGCATGGTATTGCCATACAGTAGTTATGTGGAAGTGCTGAATTATGAAAAATCCCAAACAGTAATACCTGATGGATTAATATTTCTTGATATCACAAAAATTATTTCATGATTGTAAATTATTACCACAACAAGTTTTTTTATCCTGTATTTCAAGATACTTCTTGTGTTTTGCAGTGGAGGAAGGAGATGATATTTGCATAGAAGGGTTAAATGTATTCAGAAGAAAGGAAAGGGCTACAGGGATGCCCTGTGTGAACCTTTGAAATATCTACATTCTCCTGTCCTAGAACAAGATAAAAGGATATGAATCTAATCCCAAATTCTTGCAGAATTTTGGGGAGAGGCTTTGTGTATGGGATTTGGAGCAATTTACCTTCTGTTCCATATCAAAACCCACCTTGTTCTTCTTGGGTCTCATTTCCATTTTGTTTTTTTCTTTTTGTTTCTGTTTTGTACCTCTTTCTGGCCTTCTACCCACTCACTCCTACACACAACCAACCTCTCTTGGAGTCAGCAGCTTTTGGTGTAATTAAGATTTAAAGCCCTGCCCCTTACTACTACCTACTCTCTTTGTCCAGCTTTATGGTGTCTCTGTCCTGACCATTCTGCCAGTCTTTCAGGCTTGTCAGCTGTCAGGTAGGCGTGCAAGATGCTCACCAGATGCACTTGCTTGTGCCTCACCCACAGGTCTTATCTTGTTTTAATGAGCATGATTAAATACTCATCTTTTTTCTCTCTGCCTCTTCCTGCTGTAAGTCAAAGACTTCTAATCCCTTTCCTCTCTCTTGATTATGCTGTTTAACACTTTATCCTGGCCCTTTGATTGACATTTTTCACACCTACTTCCCTACTGTTGTCTGAGAAGCAACCTCCACAAGTGTGTACCTGCAAACATTTAGCCATCTTGTTTTTTCTTTCTTTATGCTATTTTTCCTCCTCTTTCCTTCCTCCTTAGACAGCTAGAGATATGTCTCAACATGTAGTGGATATACTTAACATTCCCTTTAGAGGTGCTTTTCCCTTTCAACACATCTATTCTATTTAAGAATAATAAAAAGCATAGTTCTGATTCATCAGTGTCGTGGTTTTGACCGAATTGACCAATTAGAATGACAGATGTCCCCTCCCTCCTCCCCTTAAGGAAAAGAGAAGAGAGGAAGGGGGAAAAGAAAAGAAAAGAAAAAAAAAAAGTATACAGTAAACCCTACAGCACCTGGTATTCCCAGGCAGTCTCCCATCCAAGTACTAACCGGGCCCTGCTTAGCTTCCGAGACAGTCCACAATCCATCTATGTAGACAATTAAGGGTATTTCCACAATGTTTAAAAGACAAATTTTCCATAGATACATTCTGAATTATCTTGGGATGTTGGAAATTCTGTATCAGTTGACATTTTTAAAAACTAGTGATTGTATTTGAAATGTGGAATGTATATGCATTCCACAGCATTTGGATATATTGTCCCTCTATCTTCTACTCTTTTTCCTCCACTGAATTAAAAACCATAATTTTAATTTTTTTTTTTACAAAATCCGTTAAAATTTCAAATCAAAGTGCTAGCATACCGGTTTCATACGAACTGACTTGAAAATGAAGGCCTACACCTGGAACTCTTACTGAGTTTCTTAAAGTCCTGATGTAGTTCAGTGATGTAGTTCAGTAAACAGTGATGTCTGTGGGACAGGGACAGGCCAAGTTACATGCTTTATAGTAATATGATTTATTTTTTATTATATCACATATTTTTTTTCTGCAAAAGAGACAATGAGGTCTTGTGAAGAATAAGACCTGTGTGTTGACAGTAAGATCTTACTGTATTGGCTTATTCTAGGGATATTGGGCAGATTCATCTTTAAAGGAGTAACTTCATAATAAGATTTTGTCTCATTAGGTAAGATTCTAGGTAACATGCTGACAAGCAAACAAAAAGTTTGGTTTGTGCAGTGAAAGAAACTGTGCCTGGGGTTTTAGTATCCCCAATTTAGTATGGGTTTTCTTTTTCATCTTTTTGTTTGTGTGGTGAATGATTATATGTTTTATTTTCTGAATGACAGCTGTTTCTATAGCAGCTGGTAGCAGGATTATAAATGTTTTGTACTGGATTTTCTGATGTAGATTTAGACATCTCCCTTCCCCCAGCAAATTTTCTGTTCATGTATTTGAGTCTAGCCTGAATTATTTTATTCTGGGGAACATCCCTATAGATTGCAAATGAGGGCTGTAGAGTCTTACAGTCCATAAATGATACATGTGAGTGTGAGTGAAAAAACAACCCTCCTATTTCGAAAACAACTTTCCTGATAGGCAAATTATCCATTCATAGATTGACTCAACTTCTTTTCCTGTGTATTATGTTTGATATGGTTTTATATACTTAATACACATTCTAAGGAAATCCAATTTATGAAAATCATTTTGCACTGAAAGTGCAGTTATCTAATCTTCCAGTTGTTATTTAGTTAGAAGATCAGTGGGTGTAAATATGACTATTTTGCATTTTGGGCTTGTGATTTACTGGTTTTGAGTACAGCTTCACATTTAATCAAACCTGATGCATGAACTTCTGACATGAAGGGGAGATGTATATATATGTCTCCTTAATTGTTGACAATGGAAACACCCAGCATGTACTTGGCCTGACATCTCTGCTTGCTTTAGTTGATCATACTATCACCTATGTTGTCAGCCTGAGAGTTTATATTTAATACCAAGGATTTAAATAGTAGAAAATGTCTCACTGTGTGAAGGTGCCCCAGGTGTGCTGGAGTGAAATGGATAAAAATAGTTGGGTTTGGACACAGATACTGGCCTTTCCTGAGTCTTCACGTATTATCATCATAAGATCACTCTGATCTCAAATGGTTGTATTTCTAAAATACAATGTCTCATCTCCTCAATGATTTTAATAAGAACTAGTCAAAAAAGAGGTTGTACTAATTCTCTTTTTTTTACAGAATGTTTTATTCTGGTTAATTTTCTGTATATGCAATCCTCACAAGATAGTTCTACACAGAGTTGAAGTGCTACCATAGTAAATCTATTGACTTTCATGATATGGTGACTTAAATGGAGCCAGTTTGTGTTTACACACAGAGGAACCAGAACTGTCTTTCCCTAGAATATATTTTTGAGTTCCCAGATTCTCTGTCTTCTCCACTTGAAGCTAGTCAAGTACAAGAAGAAAGGTAGCATTTGAGTGACTAAGAAGGAAATACAGGATGAAGGACTAGGTTGTTCTATTTTTCTGGAAAGAGAAAAAACTGACACTCAGTAGATGTACCTAGGGAAGGATGGGAAATCTCATTTTGGACAGCTTCTCTCTGTCCACCTGATGTTTCATATAGTGTCAAAGAGAGGTCAGTCTCACCCATAAATTGCATGGGTGATTATTGCTTTTATTAGCTACTGTGGCAAATTCTTGTTACAAAAGTTGATGTAGAGCTCAGAGGATAACCATTGCACACTGTCAGGAGAATATAATATTTCCTTTTCAAAAAGAGCTATGACTTTGGTAACTCCGGCAATTTGTATACAGTCTTTATAAATCTTGAAATATGAAAATTATTTACAATTTGGGAATGTTTTTCTTTTGGATGATTAATAGTGTAAATCATCAATACTTCATCTGTTTGATGAGCATCTTAAGTAATATAGCAACCCTTTTAAGCCTTAGGCATTCCTTGTGCTGCTGCAGAGCATTACATCCTGTGTTTCAGGACCTAGTAACCTCCATATGCATCTGTTCTTGGCGTGCTTGTGGACAGTGATCTTGCTTTATCATTGCAGCAACTGTAGTGTATCTCCTTCCCACACCTTGTTTAAATGCGCAATCCTTCAAGATTATGCAATGACCACGCATATGCCCTTTTCTTGAAATCTTGCAAAATATTTTTATTTGGTAATTTTTTTCATGCTGAGCATCTTAGACATTCACTTAAAAGCAACCTTCTTCTGTTTAGACTTCTTTTTTTAACTTTAATTTCTTTTTTCCCTATACCGTACCATCTTACCCTACAATGCACAGTAAGTTTATATATTTATTTATACATTTCCAGCTGGTGACACAATCTTAAGGGCCGTTCCTGCAGGTGGAGAATTATAATAGAAATTAATCTATTCCTCTGAGCTGAACCATCATGAAGGGTGCAATTAAGCATCCTGGTCCTCTGGCTCATCACCCTGTTAAATTTCTCAAATCTAATATATCTAAAATTTTGCTTTCTTGAATAAGTCCTGTTGTCTTCTTTATATGTTGTGTACTACTTTAAAATGAGAAGCTAGTCAATGTAATTTTTTTTTGGTGCTGTAATTTAGTTTATAAATAATTGAAAAAAATGTAAGTTTCAAGATGCATGCAATAAAATCTTTCTTAAAATATTCATGGTCAGCTTATCTATGTCTAGTGTGTTTTTTGCAAGTGGCAAAAACCTACATGATTGAATGCTAATAATTTCATAGGAATGGTATCATTCCTCAGAGTTAGCCTTATCTTTTCATGTGTATAAATCTTGATGATTAAGTTGCCATTTCTCTTCAAATACTACTGTCTTAATGGAAAAATGTTTATATATTTAAATGGATAGGCTATATGGACTGAAGATTGGAAGAAAAACTGCCTTTGCTTTGTGCTGAAATGCATGCACCTAGAAAATGCAGGCTTCAGTTAATGTTTTTCACTTTTATATTAAAAAGTCATTGAGTGAGGAACTTAAATTCAACTATATGCATTTCCCTGTGAGCTACACTGCCTGTGTTCACACTCACCTACTCTGCAGGGCACAACAGCTTCAGCTGGGTTTTCACAGTGTTCTACTCCAGAGATTTCTAGACAGAAAAGGTGTGTCTGACGTAGAGTCAGGTCCCATTGATTTCACCATCCCCTTGTGCCGTTACATAGCAATACAATTTCAGCTCCACTGGGGTGAGCACTTCTCTCCACTGTGGTTTAAAGCACAGCTTTTCATGGCCAGCTCCAGGCTGGTACTGAGGGTAGGTTTGTTTGTATGCCACTTCATGACCATGACAAATGCTTCTCAGAATTTGTTTTGCCTACGGTATTTCTTTGCAATGCTGAGTATTGAGTAGGTTGGTAGATCATGCACTTATGCCCCTGGTGGGAATCTAGCTGCTCCCTAGTGTGTTGTAACTGCAGGAGATAGATTCATAGAGCACACAGCTGTTAGATTTTGAGGTGAGTTGAAATCTTGTCTCTTTTTTAGATAGCTCATTCCTAATAAGCCAATCAGAACTAGCCCTACGATGCTTCCCCTGCTACCAGTTGCACAGAATGTGCAATAATCCTCAAAATAGCTACGTTGCATTAAAGTTAGTAATTTTATATTACTAAAGTTAGATGGAAAATGCATCCAGTTGATGTAGATGTTCTCCCGCTTTGTCCTGTGTCCTAAACATTTGAGTTCATATACAGATCAGAATGGAAATAAGAGATTTAAATAATTTCTATTTAGAGTTGCTCAGCATCTTTGAGAACTTAAAAAGATTTCCAAACCAGAAAAGGGAATTTAGATGGGCTGTGATACAAATTTTGGGTTTGTAAGGTAAAATGTACTTGTTTCCTAAACAGATTTACTGAGGAAATGTGTAGGTTTTCAATAAAATTCAAGCTTACTAAGAGCAAAAGACTTGTCTTGTTCTCCTAGCCTAAGGAGGATATTATTTAGCTGATATGGTGCAATTACATTTTATGCATTTGATGCTTCTATGTGCTGTAAGTGTTTTCTCCTAGATCATAGGCTCATCCGTATCTATGCCTCAGTCTATAATTGCTGTTGATGCTCTGGGGAAATATAGCTATGATTTTAAGGACTGTTACTTCCCTCTTGTCTCTTTTCAGCTAAAAAAGTTAAAACTTTTAGCCGAAGCCATAATTGCATGGTTTGGGATCTTGAGGTGTCAGATTAAGTTCCACATTGATGACAATTAGGTATTATTGCCTGAAGAAGGGTTAGGGAAAACTAATTGTACAAATGTAGGAGAGACATTTGTACAGGGAGAAAATCCTTTTGTTTCAAAGACCTTGCTCAGCCTTCTGGGAGGAATTTGTATCCTGAATACTTTAAGTATCATCGATTAAGCCTGAAGCTAGTGGAGGTGAGGAGTCATGCATTTCCTGGAGAAGCTGGCTGCCCACGGCTTAGATGGGAATGCTCTCCACTGGGTTAAGAACGGGCTGGAGGGCCGGGCCCAGAGATAAATCCAGTTGGGGTCCGGTCACGAGTGGTGTCC
>BJBW01007648.1:0-19046 GCA_004320125.1 Scolopax mira
TTGCCTCAGTCTTTAGTAGTGGAGTAGGGTGTCCCCCAACTACCCAGACCCCTGAGCTAGCAGATAAGGTCAGGGAGCAGAATGAAGCCCCTGTAAGCCAAAGGGAAGCGGTGAGGGACCTGCTCCAGCACTTCAACACAAACAAATCTATGGGGCCCAGATGGAATCCACTGAGGGGTACTGAGGGAGCTGGCGGAAGTGCTTGAGAAGCCACTCTCCATCATTTACCAGCAGCCCGGCAATCTGGAGAGGTCCCAGCTGACTTGTGTCTAGCAAATGTGACACCCATCCACAAAAAGGGCTGGAAGGATGATCCGGGCAACTTCAGGCCTGTCAGTCTGATCTCGGTGCCTGGGAAGGTCATNNTATGCAGCACATGAAGGACACCCAGGTGATCAGGCCCAGACAGCACTGGGGCAGCATGAGGGGCAGATCCTGCTTGACAAACCTGATCTCCTTCTATGACAAAGTGAGCTGCTTGCTGGATGAAGGAAAGGCTGTAGATGTTGTTTACCTGGACTTTAGAAAGGACTTTGACAGAGTCTCCCACAGTATCCTCCTGGAGAAACTGGCTGCCCATGGCTTCGATGGGAATACTCTCCACTGGGTTAAAAACTATCTGGAGGGCCCGGGCCCAGAGAGTGGTGGTGAATGGAGTTAAATCCGGTTGGTGGCCGATCACAAGTGGTGTCCCACAGGGCTCGGTATTGGGACCCATTCTCTTTAACATCTGTGTCTATGATCTGGACAGGGGGATTGCATACACCCTCAGTAACTTTGCAGCAGACACCAAGCAGGGTGGCAGTGTGGACCTGCTGGAAGTTAGAGAAGCTTTGCAGAGGGATCTGGACAGGTCAGATCAATGGACTGAGGTCAGTGGTTTGAGGTTCAACAAAGCGAAGTGCTGGGTCCTGCACTAGGACTTACAACAACTCCATGCAGTATTACAAGCTTGTGGAAGAGTGTCTGGAGAGCTGCCTGGTGGTGTTGGTTGACAGCCAGCTTAACATGCGTCAGAAGTGTGCCCAGGTGGCCAAGAAGGCCAACAGCATCCCGGCCCATATCAGGAACAGCGTGGTGAGTAGTACTAGGGAAGTGATTATCCCCTTGTACTCAGCACTTGTGAGGCTCAACCTTGAGTATTGTGTACAATTCTGAGCTCCTCTCTACAAGAACATTGAGGTGCTGGAGTGTGTCCAGAAAAGGGCAACGAAGCTAGTGAGGGGTCTGCAGCACAAGTCTTACGAGGAGCAGCTGAGGGAAGTGGTGTGGTTTAGCCTGGAGAAAAGCAGGCTGAGGAGAGACATTCTTGCTCTCTACAACAGTGTTTCTCACAAATTGATACAATTCCATACTTATGAAGACAAAAGTTTAACTACTCTATGCACAAACAAGAATAGTTTGCTGCCGGTGGTAAAAATGTATGCCTTAAAATAAATCCATTTCACAGACATAAGCAGCAGTACGCATTAAAGGAAAAGCAGTAGTAGGATTGCTTAAAGTATCTACTACACACAATTCACAAATGTGAGATTGCTTTCATGGTAGCACACAACATCAAGAACGTAACCTCTGGATGTGAAAATGAACTAAGGCAAGTGAAATCCCTGTAAATCTATTTGAAGTGGTTTCCAGTAGCAGTTTAACACACAGTGATTGGTACACCCACAAACCATAGTCCATGGAAGAATGTCCATGTTCTTCAGTAGGTACATTTTCACAATTTACAAACTAAGTAATTTCTCCTGACTGGCTGCCTTTGCAAATCTCTTGCCATGTGAAAACTTTAATATTCCATCCTCTGACGTTCTAATTCAGCCAAAGAATTAAACTAAAGCTGCAAAATTAAGGTGATCTATTAAATTATCTATTTATTAGCTACTCTAGTATTTCTGTTATGCATCCCAAAGAACCTGCATAGTGTCAGAGCCAGCCTTTAACAAAGTTGCTTGGCTCCAAGCAACGCTGAGCGTCTTAAAATAATTTTTATTTTGAGTATTAAAAATACAGTTCACAAGTGCTGTACCACCTCTGAATCTATATGATATCTTATACAGCCTTCCTCTCCTCCATCCCCACTGCATGCCCCGTGTTTCCCCAAGTCAGATTTCAATCCTTTGCTGACACTGACTCCAGCCTCCCAGCCGTTACCAGCTCTCCAAACGGAGGCCTCGGCTCTGCTGACCATCTTTACCTTCCTGCAGATTCCCATATTCCCAGTCCCAGACACCACGACCCCAGCCCCAAAATACCGAAGACTCCTCTCATCCCACTTTTCCTCACAAAATAATGGCATGCCCTGCGATGGTCCAAATCGCAGGGCAGGATAAAACAAAGCGGACACAGAAACTGCTACGTCACCTAAGAGCAATACAAAGCAGATTTGCTGCTCTGGGTGTGGGTCTCTCTGCAGAGGGCAATTGCTGCAGTGCAGCTGAACATAACAAGTGGGAAGGTGCAGCAGCAAGTCACAGGATCCCAAGCAACCGCTTGAGATGCTTGTGCTTAAGGCTGGCCACATCCTAGGATTGCAAAACAGGCAAAGCTGGAACTTGAACTACATGAAAGTTTGCTTCTCTGCAACCTACAGCTGTAGCTCTTAGGACAGTGGTTTAAAAGTTGCATCTTTTTATCTGGGCAGTGGTGATGGCTTGAGCAAAATTTGGTTCAAGGGAACTGAGAGCAGATTAGCAATGCATGACTCAAATCAATAAACACAAAGGATTAAAGCTATGGTAATAGTATCAATTCCAGAGGCAAGTTATGCAGTTATGTCTATAAAACACACATAACTTCAGGTACAATTACTTACTCTAAGGGAAAACACATCTAAGTTGACATTGTTTAAAGAACTAAAACACTGCAAGTTTCTATTAATCCTTTTAAATCCTCTTACTCGTGATTAGATACATTTGCCGTCACACTGAATACTAATTAATTTAAATATTAGCAACAGTAAGGGAAATTCTGAAATTTTTTTAAAAACAGCAAGCAGAAAAATGGACTAATATAGCACCCACCTACAAACAAATTAAAGACATAATAAATAAGCCTGCAGCAATATTTACTCATCATACCAGAAAGGTCTATCCACAGGTATGACATGCAGTTCTCTCTCCCAATTTTTTTTTTTTTTTTTTTTTATTCTCAAGGAGTTTACCACACAAAGAATATCACAGTACAAGACAAGCCAAGGTATAGTCTGTAGTATGCCAGCAGCAATACACCTGACAAACATCAAGAGAAAAAATGTTTATACTGATAGCAATATTCACAGTATTGCATTACAACATCCTTTTTTCCTTTTTGGCTACTGAATATTATTTTCTGCTTGTAACAAAAAACAACTCACTACTGTTGAAAAAAAGCCAGGAATGACTATCTAGTCACGTTACACACTGTAGAAGAGAGGAACCGTGTTATTAAGTTGTTTAGATACATTTCGATGCCATACCAATTTCAGACTTACTGCATTCCTTATTCTCCTATCTATGCTCTTTAGTTTCTTTTCTGAAAAGGTAGGAGTTTATTTATGTTTGCTTATTTAAAAGTAATCCTCTACTTATTTTTTTCATTATTTATACATAGGATTCTTTTTACTAACCTTCAAACAAATCAGCAGAGGACTCGAGAAGAAAGAATCTCTCATATAACCTAATCTATTACTATTTGACTATTGGCTTCATGTTAACAAACCAAGCAATTTTACAATTCCATACAGTACTTTTTCTTACAACTGTAGTTCTGCTGCTACAGGAAAATCTTATCTTCAATAAAGAAGTTTCTAGCCAGCATGACTTATGAAGAAAGAGTGCATGCAGGATGGAGGTCACTTGTGATACTACAAACCTGAGAGATGTTTTTTTTTTTTTGACCCACACACATGAATTTGCAGGTGTCTGGGCCATCATTATTAATACTGCTACTCAAATTTACATTTGGTAACTAATATATCCATTAATTTAAGCACAGCTGAATTGGAACTCTAAAATGCAAATATCCTTTTAAGATATTTGTTAAGATTTTTGTCCTGTAAGATGGCGTAAAGAAATACAGTTCAGCACAAACTCATTATTTTAGCAATTCGCCTAATTGGACTAACATCTGGATTAAATTATGAACTCCTAGGCTGCTGAAACCTCTATGGCTATTAGAAATTATATGTTAAATTCACATCTGACCTTGCCCAAAGACCGCCTTTGTCAACAAACATGCTCAGCAACTACTTAAGAGACTGACACAGAAGCTAACTCAGAACAACCGTGAGCTTGGCTTTCTCTCAAAGCTGCATCAGTTTTATAATGACAAAAACACTAAAATTATTTCATTTCTAGATATCCAGAAGATAACCCACTGCTCCTATATTATTCTAACCTTGTCAGCACCACAGTGGTGGGATCTCAAGATAATTTCATTTGTTATTTCCTTCAGGAAATATGAATTCTCTTTGGCAATTATTGGTCTGGGCTCTGGGCTTTGTCATATCTTAGCTGTGGGATGCAGCAGCATCTGCAGGGATGTCCTCAGAGTTGTGCTGAATGTGTTTCAGCTCTATACTGAGCTCCAGGCACTTGGTGTCCCCCTCCAGCACAGGGTAGAAAGATTTACTCCCACAGACCACTGGGAAGGAACCAGCCAGTAGATGAACAGAAGAACTACAGGGTTCTGCCATTCAATTTTCATGCAGCCCATCTATTTCCCTTCTCCTTGTGTAATTTCAGGACTACTATACACTTTGGTTTAGTTGTTATTGTAGTAAAGATTAATTCACTGGTGAATTAGGAAGGGGAAAATGCTATAAGTAGTTTAGCTTCTAATACTGATTAAAGTGACACTAAATATACATAGAGATATATCAGATATATAGAGATCAGCAAAAGCAAAAGATATGCTTTTGCCCCAAACCCCTTCCCCAGAAATGTAAAAGGGTAAACCGTATGTACTTCTGATTGGCTTTAGGCTCCTGATTTCCGGATCAGAACTACTTTTTCAACTTTTTGACCTTCATTTGAGAACACATTTATGACAGCAAGGTCATTACATTTAACTCAATTTTATTCCTAGTGCAGAAGAAGAAAAAAAAAAAAAGGATGCCATGTTTTTGTGATGCTACTCTCAGTTGTAACATACATCATTTAGTTTTACTAACATAAAAGCATTCATATTTTATAGGGTTAGTTAATAAACTTTTAGAGGTTTATTTCTTTTAATTAAAACATACTACTACATTTCAGTTATTAACAAATAATATACACAGCATCTGCTCACACGCAGTTCCCTGTATATAGAGGCTCATATACACAGAATACTTGTTTAGCATTACAATTAAGTAACTTGAAGGTTAGGTCTATTACCCAAACTGTGCTTAACACTTTAAAAAAATGTTAGGCTCTGCTTAGCTTTCAAACCTTCTGTACTTTGCCTCTGTTAAAGCAGGAACTAATATGAAATTTTACCTAGGCTTACTATGAGCTTTAGTATAGCTTCAAGAAGACATTCAGCAAGAAGACATTCCAGCAAAACTCTAAAATAATAATGAATATTTGTTTATTGTTTCAGCTGACTCTTCAATATTCTTTTATTCCCTTGATTCTATGGTAAGTTTTTTTTTTTAAACAGCAGCTTTTTAACATGGATATCATTCCCAACCCTAAGGGAACTTTGTTTTATACTTTAAGACTGCTAATCACGTGCATATAAAGTACATTTTATTGACCTACTTCTGTTCCAGCTCATTAAACGCAGCTGCTTTCAATGGTTAGGAAAAAGTAACCAAATAAAGCATGCAAAGGAACCCAACTGACTAAAAATGGAGAGTTGTTCAAAACCCAGAGCAGCTTTGTAGTTGTTTCTTTACAGAGCTACAGAACAAGTAACAGCTTACAGATAATGTTTCAGAAGAGGGTATGAAAACCAGCAAGTGAAATAGTTTGTTCCATTTCAGTACAGCCATGTTAAAAACCCACATACTTATTTTCTGTGTCTTCACATCTAAAAATCTTCCTATCTTCCACAAAAATTGTTTTGTCCATAACCAATTATTTTGAAAGTGAGAAAAGATTTTCTGCTCCAATAAGGAATATTTGCTTTACTCAGTACCAAATTCTGAAGACTCCATACTGCAACCTATTTTTAGACATGATCACAAGACGGCAAAAAGTGAAATAACTTAGCCTGTAATAAATACACATTAACATAAAGTTACAGTATATGTTAAGTTTTACAAGGGACTAGCATCTAGATTGGCAACTCATGCTTTTCTAGATGTACTAAAAAACAGCTCAGCAAGAACAAAATTTAATTCTGAGGTATCAGTTTACTTATTTCCAGAATATCTGGAACCAAATTCAAACTTTTATTCACAGTCTTAGCCATACAAATCCATAATTTCAGTACCTTGAGATAAACAATTGCTCACAGGATGAGGATCTTAATTTCCAGAAGAGAAAAATATAAGATGTGTGGTAAATATCAACATGTCTACTTAGATAAATACTTCCATGAGATGAAATCTAGAGTCTGAAAAATCCCAAAACAGACCTAGGATTGTCATGATAAACAACCTTTTAAAAGCCAGCACTGAAGTGCCACAGGGCCTGGAAGCTGTTGTTAAAACCAAGAGTTTGTTGCAAAATGGATTTGCAGCCTGTAGCAGACACGAGTCCTTCTCTTGCTTGCCCTTTAGTATCTCTTAACTCATTTTTGTACAAACACAACAGACTTCTAATTAATCACCATCATTATAACTGCTGTAAAGTACTTAAGTGTTGCTAAATAAAGGAGGCAGGGATCAGCCTCAGGCACCTGGCCTTGATTATCCTCACTGCTGAACTATCACCTCACCTCTTTCTGTGGCTCTGTTCAGGTGGCAACAGGACTTCTCTCAATGCAGTCCCCAGCTGCACTTCTAGAGATGTTGCATTCTACCTACTGCTTTCAGAGGACACCACAGGCAACACTGTAGAACAGGTCTACAGAGTTCATTCCTAGCATCCTCTAAGATCACCCTACTACTACTAGACACCCTAGCAAGGTACAGGCATCCCTCCATACATCCACATTAGAACTCATAGCACAAAACATACATTCACGTTATGCTGCACCCACTGCCTGTGCAAAGCCTTCCTATTTTTAAGGCTGTTTCAATTCTAGGGGAAGGGAGCCCCAAAAATCCATAGCGCCTTGGCATTACAAGAGCACCATAGTGGATCTAGAGAAGTCTCAAGGGCAAACATGATTGTGTGAGGACAGACAGTTCCTTCTACAAGATACCAGCCTAAAACAATGTAGACATGAGCCAATCTATTCCACCAAGCACAAGAACCAGGAGTTAGTTCCTTGTCCTCTATTTAGCAGTACGGACACCACCTTTCAGGTCATCACAGCCAGATCAAGCACTGCTGACTTCCTAGTGAAGCTGAAATATGGGAGATAGAGGTGGGAGAACTGCTACAAAGATGAGTCCATTTTTTTGTTGATTTTGATTCCAAAATGCTTTAAGAATTGCTTCATAGCAATCATTTTGTGGATGCAGAGAGAAAATAATACTTGCATTCAGGAAACAACAACAAATTCTCACATACACAAAAAAATATATTGTAGGCAACAGTTCATACAAAAATGGACATGACATAATGAACATCAATAACTGATACGACAGAGCAACTCACTTTCTGTCTGTACCTACAACCCCTTCCAGAGATCTCAATGTCAGTTAGACAAACAGAGTAAGGAGAAGTACCCACACCTGCACGCACCAAAAAGAAAAGTCTTGACTTCAGATAGAACCAAAATCCAAGTTACCTGCATGTAACTCATACTAGAAACCCAAATTAAAATTCAAAGATCATTTTGGAGTTTCAAAGTAATCTGATCTGGATTTTAAAAAGACTTCCATTGTAACATACAGCTGAATTAGCAAGGGTATTTTAACTTGAATTAACAAAAGAGCATTGCACACCAACTTTTTCTGAGACTACCTCATCCTTCAACCATAGTTTGTATCATTTATTCAACTTCACATGCATAACTATTCTCTGTCAAAAAGCTTTTGCAATATAATTTATACTAATCACATTCTTCACTCTTTATTATGCTTCTTGTTCTCACAGATGAGTATACGACCTCCCAAAGGGTGCTGAAAAGAAATATAGGTTGATTCCTGAAAAAAACCAACCCAAAACAAAGAAAAAAAAAAACCACACAAACATCCAAAAACCTGCTGAGAACTTGGAGAAAACCATCTCCAGCACTTTCTTCTACCTCATTGGGAACCCTTTGATTCTACAGTTCCAGTAAGTGTAACATTTTTCAATAAGCCATGGAACTCAGCTTCTTGGTGCGAGCAGAAGCCTTGCAGTTTGTTCCTACTGGAAGCCCTTTGCAGAGAAGGCAAGGGTGGCTGGTTTTCTGTCCATCCTTTTCTGCTATTCTACAGGTTCCAGGAAAAGGAAAACAGAGAAAAAAAAATTTATTTGCAACAAAGAGAATAAGGAGAGTTGAGAGCTCCCATTTAATGTGTCTGAAAAATAAGGTGCTGAAATCAGCTAAAAGCTATAGCTTTACTAGCATATATGGGGTAAAAGATTGGAATTCTTCAAGAAAGTAATTTATGTTACAATACCAGAAGCTGAGCATAGGAAATAAAAGTGTTTCAAAAAGTATTTTGCAGACACCAATTATTTTTTTAAATAATCCAAAATATATATATACACAAAAATAAAATTAAAAAACCCAAATTAAACCTTTGAGGCCTTTTTGTAATTACTTCATGCTTTGCATCTTGTTGATTCTCCATGCAATTATTATCTATAAATTAGTAAGGTTTTTTTCTGTACAGTTCCAACATCACCAGACTTGTAGCACGGAAGCAGACAGGTAAAAACAAAGTATTTTTGCAACTAACATTTAAAATCAGTATGAAAGTGATGTTTCAATATAGCATGTGACAAGGCTGAACATAAGTCTATACTATAGTTCACAAATCACTGTAGCGGAAGATTGATCAGTTAGGTTTCTTCATTGCTGGGGGGCAGCAATAAAAACCTTGGTTTTTTTAAAGATACTCATTTGTCTTGAATATCAGTTGCCAACACCATTATATCCTGTATTATGTGAATGGTAACACAAACTCAAGATCCCCTTTGTGCATATATTTACCGTTTTTGCATATGATGATAAAGATATTTTTGCCCCTTCAGAGTTAACATGAACTACAATCGCTGCAAAGCTAATTATATGAAATAATGCATAGTGTTTTGAGCTAACATATTCAAAACAGACACACGGCAGCCCTCAAATGAAACAGAATTATAGTTTTCATGATTTACTGATATAAGGCTGCTAAATTTATATTACCACTAAGAAGAGGAAAAAATACAATTATGAATGCTACAGTCTTATTCCAATATAGGCAATGAAAGCAAGGTCAATATAAGCCAATCTCTTGCCTATAATTTCACTGATTGTAGAGTCTACACAGTGAAATCCACACACCAACTAGCATTCTCACATTTTTCCAGCTAGTGGTCCTCCTCCATGTAAGAGGTATGGTTCAGCTTCAGTCCTTACACAAGCTAGGTCTAAAGTATCCCTAAAATAAAGAAATCTATGCAGCTTACTCTGCAAACATCATCTAACATTTGAGAGCTGAGTAGCTCCTAGATGCCACTGGCTACGCTGGCTGTGACACGCAGTTGCCCACAGGGAGCATAAGATGCCAAAGTTGTTCCACCCACTGTCACACTCTTGTTGACACTCTTGTGTCCAGAAAGACAAGTCTCCCAGAGGCCTCGTGGATGTATTCCAGAGACTCCAGGGAAACTCAAATGGTGCCAGATGCCTACATTTAAGCAACCAAATTAAGCATTATAAAGGCAGCTTTGACATCTATTTTCACAAGTAGACACCTACAGTAAGTGCTTGTGTGTGTGTGTGTATTACGCACAAAAACATTTCTGAGTGCCATCAGATGAGGTTTTAAAATATTTTTCACTTCTTGCCTCAAAAGGCTGAATATAGAAGATCAGTAGCTAAGGTGACATTTCTTTCCTCTTCACATTATGTTTCCAGCCTACAAATACCTTTAATCACATTTAAACCTTCTAAAATACTCATTTAATCCCCATTTTCTTGTCATCTCCAATTCTGAATAAATTCTACCGTTGGCAATTATTTGTATCATGTACCTCTGAGATCAAAGTTATTCAGAGCAAGAACTCTGACACTTGTACTCAGCTCCTCGAGGGCTGGTATTTTCCGGGCTGCCCACAGCAATACGGTTCCTTCAAAGAGTGCAAGGCTGCTGACCAGGCAGCTGCACCGCACCTCCTGCTGACTGCTGCCTGCACGGGCAGCCGCAGAAAGAGGAATTCTTTTATTACTCTTCTAATTCAAAACCAGCTTTTGCTTCAGGAACAGGAAATGAAGAAAAATCAAAAGAAGAAAATGAGAGAAGTGTTATAAAAATATTGTAGGAGAAGGGGGGGAAATCAGAGAGCAGAAGAAATAGACACATTTCGTCTTGACACGTTTTCTCTCTATCCCCATCATACAAGTGAATGTACAGTGTCACAGCAAATGACAATGGCAGAGAAAGTGTAATAGTTATGCTAGACTACAGAATGAGAAGAACATAGATAAACTGACACCATCCCATTCATACTGATATTATTCACACAAATAACGATCACAAAAATAATTAAGTCACTGACAGGGTTTTGATTCAGATTTCACTTTCCAGACATCCTCCTTTGCACAGTACCTATCTAACGAGGCTTTCCAATTAAAGTGTTAATTTTCTTTTTAGTGAAAACAATAATAAAACCTTTAGCTAACGACAATGTAAGAAGGCAATGCATGTTGTCAGACGTACCAATAGCCTAAATATAGGACTTTTAATATTGCATTGTACAGTTTACAAATCAAAGGGTCTTAAGTTTAGGATTACCTATTATGTTGAAAATTAGAATCATTGAAGAGCTGCATTTTGAAGTCATTCTTTTAGAAATAAAAGTAGTATGCTTTAACTCAATTAGCAATTAATAAAAACTACACAAAATTACCTTAAATGGATGATGCTATTGATATTTCAAAGTGAAGGGGATGTTAATCTTTTGTTGCATTGAGAAGTCATATTCTGTTACAAAAGCACAGATTCACATTTAGTAGTTAACTTGTCATCTACACATGAACACACTGGGGGGGGGTGTGTGTGTGTGTGTGTGTGTGTGTGTGTATTTTCCAACCCTATATCCCTGACCATGAAAATATCTACATTTTAATTTTGTGATTAGCACCACTGAAATCAATTGACATTTTCACGAGTCTGGAAAGAAATCCCAAATGTAAGTACATGAGACTTCTTACATACATGATTTGTCACATCATTTGTCATCCGCTTAAATAAAAAAAAAAAAAGTTCCATCGTTGATATAAATTCTAGGATGTACTCAAATTGCCATTACTTAAGACATTAATTTCCCTGGAATTTCATTCAGTTTCAGCTACAGGCAGACATCCAGTAGACAAAATGTGCAGATCCACCACTTGCAGTGGTGTAAATCATTCTCATTTCACACAAGAGTAACTCCACCAGCCCAAGGCGCAGCAGTTCGGCTGCTCTCCCCGTCCCTCCAGGGTTTGCACTGGCACCGATGTCCCTGTGCCTGCCCACGGACGGCTCAAAGCAGAGTGACCCCCTCCCCACCTTCCCTCCTCTGCACCCCACGCGATATGGCATACGAGGGGGCACACGGGGCTTTTAGGCAGGTGTCGGGGTGCTCCAGTTTTTGCAGAGCCCACATCCCGAGAAGCGCATTTTCTCTCTGAGTAAGGACCCGGACATCCCCCACCTCTCCGCCACCAAAACGCCCCCATCAACTCCCGATGTGGCCGCGGAGGCGGGACAGCCCAGGAGGCAGAACCCGGAGCCCAGCGGATCCGCAACTGGAGCGGGCGCGATGCGGAGAGACCCGCCGCCGGTACCACCCGTTCATCACCGCCAGCGGCACCAAATTCAAACCCCCCGCACCCGGGCAGGACAGCCCCCGGGACCCCCGCCGGCTCATGGCCCTTTCTGCCTCCCCCCCAACTCCCCGCGGGATTTCCCTTTACCTGCCCGCGGGGACTCCGGGATGCCTCGGAGGGGTCCGAGCTGCCGCAGCTGGAAAACTTTCCGCACACCCTCGCAGCTCGGCGGCGGCTCCGCACCCCCGGAGGCGGCGGCCAGGAGGAGGAGGAGGAGGAGGACGACGCCGAGGCTGAGGACACAGAGGCTCAGGCTCTTTCCCGCCATGGCCCGCCGGAGCCGCAGGGAGCGCGGCCGAAGCGCCCCAGAGCCGCCGCGGGACCCGCGTCCGCCGCCGAAGCGGGGGGGAGAGGGTGCCAGCGCCGCCCCCGCCGGGACACTCCCCCGGCCCGGCCCCCGGCTGCCCACCGCCGGTGTCGTCGGTGCCTTCACACCGCCCCGTCGGAGCTGGGAGGTGGGGACGGCCCGTTTGGGGAGGGGGGAGAGGGGAGGAGCCCCCACGTACACCTCGGGGGTGGGTGGGTGGGTGTGTGGGTGTGTATGTGATAGGGGTGCGGGGTGGGGAGGAGAAACCTGCGGGGAAAAGCAGCGATGCATCGCTATGCAAGCACTAAACAGCAAAAAGCACACACACACACACGAAAAGAGAGACTTAAAATAATTCGCTTTTCAGAACTATTCACAATAGGCTCACAAACTTACACAATGCAGTTTGGCTTCAAATGCCAAGCTTGCTTTTCTGACAAAAAAAAAGTCTCCAAGAATTCAGCTATCTTCAAGGAGTCTTCAAAAATTTCAGTTTTCTTAAACAAAAGTGACAAAGGACCAGTTTACAAAACCCCCTCATGTCTACAAGCCAGAGGCTAATGGTATCAGAGCAGCCAAGGAAGCAGCTGAGATTCATCAGGTTATTAATTTTTAAAAAGCTTCCTTGATGCCAGATTGAAGAATCCCCTCCATCCACAAATTTAAGTGTCACGCCTTACCTGTTAAGAGCTGGAAACTGTTCTAAGAACAGTCTGTTTTGAAGCTGCTGGTGGCCATTCAGCACTCTACAGCATTAGTCTAGCTCAGCTTCCACTTTAAAATACAACTTTTATCTGTGGCTGCAATTTCAACACAAGGTTGCAAAAACAGAATCATAGAATTGTCTAAGTTGGAAGGGACCTTTAAGATCATCTAGTCCAAACATCAACCTAACTCTGATAAAAAACATCACTAAACCATGTCTCTAAACCATAGTTCAAAGTGTGAATTATTCTATGCGTCCATTTGAATACAGGTAACAAATAGACACATAACTTATTAAACTTGCACCAGAGGTGCACCCCCATTTTCTCTGGAAGGGGAAGAAATAAGATAAGGGCATTACATTAACATTATCCAGTCTACTGAGCGACAACTTAGTTCCTACAAAGCAGACAGGACTAGTATTTCCCTTTTTTGAATCATCTATACTCCTGGACTTAGCAACTTCCTTCTGTCAGGAAGTTCCAATGTATATTATATGAAATGTCCTCTAAATACCATTTGTCCTACTGTTCTTACACTGCTGATGTACAAAGAGTGAGCACAGATGACAGGTTACAATGTTTTTGATACAGCAAACTACAGCAAAATACATTTTAGGCCCATCATGAGGAAAAAGAGGGAAGAACGGGAGTCCTTCTGCAAATAAAAAGCTTTAGTTTAGACAAAAAAAATAGCAATGATAAAAAAATGCAATACCTTGTGTGGAAGCTGGTTATAGATAGCAAACATCTCATCAGTCAGTAAGACACTATTTCTTAAACAGAATGCCAATTTTTAAATATTGAAAAATAATCTTCGGCAAAACAATCTGAATATGGGAGCCAGAAAATATAGGATCTTATTCAGCAGCTTGAAGAATACTAGAGGAAGTGCCGGGAATCATGAAATACCAACCTCAACACCTACTGCAAGACATGCAGCTCTCATAATAAACACACATGGAAATAAAGGATTCGGAGACAGGGAAAAATTCTTGCAGGTTAAGAAATACAGACAAGTATTTCTACTTAAAAAAAAAAAAGTTTCTTGTTTACTTCACAACCACACAGAAGTTTGCCAACAGCAATAGATGATGTTGGTAAAACCCTAGAACCCCCATGGCTTTAAATTGAATTGGCACTTCCTCCCATCTCCCACCAGAAGCAATTCAGAGAAATCTCTGTCCTCTGGTTCTACAGGCTAGGGAGGGAAGGGAGTTTTTCTTCAGTAAGAAAAAGGACTATGTGCATTTTAACTAGCTCTTTCAAGGAGAGGAAGATTTCAGTTTTGTTTGGTTGTTGGAGGCTTGAGGAGGTTAGTTTTCATTTTGTTGTTGGTTTTTTTTTTGATGCATTTATTTTTTTAAACATAGGGACTATTTTAAGCATAGGGACTATGAAGGAAATAATTAACTGTGGCTTAACTATAAGACTAAATTTAATTTTCTTGCAAGTTTTATGCTTCAAAGCTTCCCTGATTTTAGTGTTAAAATGTATATTTTAGCTAACAAGTTTTATGAATCAAATATTTTTGGAAAAGGTGTCTGCATATATGCAACCTTATGCAGAAGAAAGGGACTTATTTTAACACAAGAATACGTATACATGAACTTAATGAAAGAACATTAACATGGGCTACAGACTTGTCTCTTTTCTTGGTCAAAGACTTGACAAAGCCCTTGGCAGCTCCTCAAGCATGCACAGCCAGCTGTCAGCTCAAGATGACTAAAGAATAGCAATTCCACAAATTCTACCTTTGCCTCCTTTTCTTAACCATCACAAGAAATACTGTGATATTACTCATCCCACCGACTCACATCAAGCTCAAATGAAACTTTCTATTAGTGCTGTGTGCAAAAAATAAGTTTCCTGCTCGCCTATATAGATGATGTTCTCCTTTGGACTGTCATACTTTAACTACTGAAAATGCTTTATTTGGCTGTGCCATCTTCCGTTTGTATCTTTTCAGAGAGCTACTTAAAAAATAACCTTTCTGATGTGTCACTGACTACAACCACTTTTCTCACATTCTTTGTTATATCAAACACAAGTCACTTGGCTTCAATTGCATATCCCTTTTCTGCTCCCATCTCAGGAGGCAAAGGGGAGTTTCCACTTCCAGATGACTACAGCACCTGTCTCCATGCCCAAAACCTGAAATGACCATATACTTTCATGTTATCTTGTATTTTGTCTCATATCTGAAGGTAGTAACCATTAAGCTGCCTTATTCTTCTAAGTCATTCATCAAAGCATACTTTACTATGAATTTTATTTTTATACATATTAAAGGAATTAAGGAAGTTTTTCATTAAGAACATGGACTGTTAGGTTGGCTACTGTGTTCACACCATATCCCAGTGGCAAATTGTATCCATGTATTTCTGGTTGTCTTGTCATTGGCCAACCCAGCCCAAACCAACAGATGCTCTCCCCAAGCTCTCACTCCAAGGCGAGGAAAAAGAGAGATAAAGAGAGTTATGAGTTCAGAACATATGCTGAATATTAATAATAAAATAAAAAAGAAATCATGAAATATATGCAATATATACAAACCTGTATCAATCTCCCAGGGAGGTATCACCAGCCAGCACTGGGAAAGTTCCAGACTGGACTCAGTGACAGATGGGAACTGGATTCCAAAACATTCTAATCAGGATCAAAGATAGACAAATTGACAGGGCTCTTCTCAGACATCAGCCACTGAAGAAGTCCAGCCATTGAAGAAGAGCCAACCCACATATTCTGTAGCACTACCACATTCTGTTATCAATGACTGCAAAAAAGTTACAGTGAGGCCAGTAAAACTTCACACACCACTCTAAGTTTAACTTGTCTAAGGATCTATTAACCCTTAGTGGTGATGAAATGGAGCAGATACTAGTTAGTATTACAAAAGTTCCACACATATTTGGAGATAAATTCTCAAAGACTACTTATGACTTTCAACTGAAAATCTTTATGAAATCTTAATGAGAAAACAAGTGTTTTGTTTCATGCTTGGAATTATAAAGAGCTGTCAGCTGAGGACTTGGGTAGGGACAGATGAGACAGAGCACTGGGGAAGTAGCTAGAAACCACAGCGGAGTATCACTGACCATCAGCATTGCCTACTCCTGGCCCCAAGCGCAAAACAAGTGCTATTCTACTATTCTGAATTCCAATCTAAACTTCAATTGCTGCTTCCCCCTGGTGCATCCCTTGAGTCCTAGTTCCCTGCCTCTGTGTAACTCCTCACATCTTCTTCATCCCGGTGAAGTCAGCAAATCACTGCCTGCCAAAGAAACACGGGCAGAGCTGAGAAGCGTTACAGTTCGTGCCACTACCAACTCACTCTGTCTATTAAGTCGCTCCAACCAAAGTTTGCCCCCCAAGGGTTATCAACACCAGCTCCAACATCCTTGGATGCCTGTGCCCCAGCAGCAGCAGCAGCAGCAGCAGCGAGCTCTCCCCGCCGCCCCCTGCGGGACGGCAACCGGCTCCCGCTCCGCAAACGTTCCCGCGGCTTCGGGACAAACCGCCGGAGAGAGACACACAGACACACACACGCATCCACCCCGCATTACTTACTGCATTCGCCCTTAAAGCAAAAGGGAAAAGGTTTCAAAAATGCAGACGCTGGATCCTGCCTGCATGGAAAGGGCTTTGGTTTTTTACCGTAATTATTCACTTTGGAGTACAGTATCCAGAATATAATTGCATATATATTTTTACAAATGTCTCATTTAATAATTTATACTTCAAGTATAGCTCAGCAGTCAGCCATTCACTTTGAAAAGTACTTCTCTTTACTGCTATGTACACTGTTTCCATGGAGACTTCCTCAGATATTGTAGGGTCAACATTCTTAATCTTGTTTTCTTTTCATTAATATCACCTGTCTTCCTTGCAGGACGGTTAACCCAGGCCTGTGCAATTAAGACATTATCAGAAAGAATACCTAAGACTGAATGCCCAATAGAGGAGGACTGCAGCAAAGCAAAGCAGCAACTTCTACAAAATACTAGCATGTAACACAGGGAAAGAATCTGATGTGTAATTGGAAGAACTACGGTTCTGCAACCCAATCCTAATATGATAGACATCGCCCTGGTTTGAAGAGCATCTGTCATTCATTCAGTGGCCAGTTCAGGCCAAACCACAACAGAAATCCACACTTGATACCAGTTTCAGTTTATCATCCCAGTATTAAAAAAAAAAGCGCTAGATTTCTGCTGATATTTACATATACACGGAATCATGGATTTATCAGAGTTGGGAGGGACCTCTGGAGATCATCTAGTCCAACTCCCTTGCTAAAGCAGGATTGCCCAGAACACATCACTCAGGACTGCATCCAGGCGGGTCTTGAAAATCTCCAGAGAAGGGGACTCCACAACCTCCCTGGGCAGCCTGTTCCAGGGCTCTGTCAGCCTCGATGTAAAGAAGCTTTTCCTCGTATTTGAGTGGAACTTCCCATGTTCCAGCTTGAGCCCGTTGCCCCTTGTGCTATCGCTGGAAACCACTGGAGTCTGGCTCCAACATCCTTTAAGCCACTCTTTAGATACTTATAAACATACCATAAATAAGGTCTCCCCTCCCTTTAGCTTGTCCAGGCCAAAGAGACCCAGCTCCTTGAGCCTTTCCTCATAAGGGAGATGCTCTAATCCCTTAATCATCTTTGTTGCCCTACGTTGGACTCTCTACAGTAGTTCCCTGTCCCTCGTGAACTGGGGAGCCCATCTATTAAAAAATAAAAGATGCATACGTGCTTTCTTCATGTCCCTGCAGCCCTTCACATACAGCCCCCAAAACAGCAGTTTTAAGACACTGCATTTGCCCATAGTGTTATTGCAGTCCTCAGAAAAATGTTACCCAGAGACACAGAATCCTTGGGTTTTTTTCTTTCAGCTTTCTTGGTTTAGCTTTCGTGGTTTATTGGTCAGAGAAATGAAAATGATCCTGCCATAGCTGTCAAATTTAATTCTGTACTGAGTTTTGCCCTTAGGGATCAACTCTTTATTTCTTCCTAACTTTTCTCCACTGAGTCCTAGTTCCCAATTCATGCAATGTAATCCAGGCAGTTACAGGTGCATGCCTCGCTGTCATTAAATCCAAGATTTAATAATTTAAAAATCAGGGTGAACCTAGGCACTCCTAAAAGTCAGTAAGGTCTTAAGTTTCCACCAGTAAAGATTTCCCAGCACTTATTTTTAGACCCTTAGTAGCTACAAGCTGCCAGTGTTAAGCAGGTGACCCACCTCACCATTAGATTCCACCTGAATCGACAAACTAAGTGAAAAAATGCCTACCAAATCTTAAGTTCAGACCAAAATGCAGTGATTTGGGCACATTTTATGTAAACATGCAAAGAAAATGAGTGGAGACACCCCCATTTTCTTTAATTTCTCACACATTCAAGATGCAAGTGATTGACTGTCTCTGCTTGACACAGACTCAAATTTCCCACACCTCTCCCAGGTAAGCATGTGAGATATTAACGTATTTTTAAAGTGATAGGGCTACACAATAAAGTCTCTGAGGTTATCGCAACATGCACTGTAGTTTTTTGTAGCAACCGGTCCAGGGGAGAGCAGAATCTTAGTCCACCAATTTGGGGTACTAGAAAGTAGTACTGGGATCCAATCTCTTTCTATAGACAAACAATTATTTCATCTTGAAGTAACAGCACTGATGTCTTTCTGCATTACAAATACACATATATATATACACACATATATAGCCATAACTTTCTACTGAAAGGCTGCTTAACCTCCTCCCTAATCACATCACATGCTTTCTATAGATTGCTCTATATTTATCAAGATGCTACTTCCATCAGAACACAAAACCTTTATGAACTTAGTAATGAAATTCACAATACAAAGTCACTGAATATCACTGAAATTTTTGGAGTTGGAAGGGACCATAGAGATCATCTAGTCCAACTCCCCTGCCAATGCAGGACCACCCAGAGCATGTCAGAGCATGCCTCTCAGGACTGCATCCAGACGGGTCTTGAAAATCTC
>BJBW01007649.1:0-31505 GCA_004320125.1 Scolopax mira
ACGAGGCCCTGGGCAACCTGGTCTAGTTGGAGGTGTCACTGTGACTGCAGGGGAGTCGGACTAGATAACCTTTGAAGGTCCCTTCCGGCCCAGATGATTCTATGATTCTATGACAGAATTTGTTCTTCAATTTGAAACATTGTTCTTCAGTATAAAATGCACAACAGTGGCTGAGAAGGTTAAAACTAAAGAAGTGGAGGAACATTTCATAATTTACAATGCCAAATAATGAGGTGCAAAATGCAGTCACCCCAGTAAAGTGAAAGAGACTCATGTGGAGAATATTTACTGCACAGTGACTGCCACAGATCCTTCTTGCATTTCTTTTATTTTTAATACCTTAATAAACTTGAATTCTTGGCTAAGAAAGGAAAACCCATGAAGCAAAGTTCTCATCACCTCTTTTATTTCAGCTTTTCTTTTGAAAAGAGCGAAATTTTTTTCTTGCTTTGGTTAAGTCTTTAAGTCACAACATAGAGAAGAGAATGTGACTGATACACCTCATTCATTGATGTGAAAGTAGCACAGAAAACACCGCCCGACAACTATTTCCATGTTATTACTCCCGGGTTATTAACAGTCTGATAGAAGTATCCTATGCAGTTGAAAGAAAAACTTCCTCTTCACACCATTTCACTGGGAAAATAGAAACAGAATGAGATGGAAAAAGAGATAAAGAAAACTAAACCTACTTCCTCCGGTGGTATCTCCCATTGCAGATCGCAACAGATTCCTTCATTCATCCTTCTCATCACAGTGCACCGTTAAATACCTTCAGTTGTTACTACTTTCAGGCACCACATCATTTGCTGCACTTTGCTTTGTCAGTTAGAACACAAAGGCAAAGCAACATGATCTCTCTCAAAGTAACAAGAGGAATGAACTTCCCCCCCAGGTTTTAATCCAGATCACTCCTCAGATATGCCAGGCACAAATGGGCTGCACCGGTTTAGGGGAAGCCGAAAAGCCCTGCATAGCAGCAGCAGTGTAGGTAACACTTTTTCCTCTGCTCAAAGATCTCCGGATGCGAGTCAGTCTGGAGGTGCCTGATGGGCAGAAGTGTTAGTGCAGCACTGTGCTCAAGCAAACAAACTCCATGGAAAGACAGACATGGGATCAAGCTAACACAGCTACACAATCCCCGTCTGGAGCTGTCCTGCATCCACAGCCAGTGGGCTCCCACCACCCACCAGACATACCCAAAGGCACTGGAAACGAGGACTGTCGTGTGACATCTTTGTTTGCACTGGCAAAAGAAAACGGTTCTGTTTTGCTGATGCCAGCTGAGAGCCCACCAAGGCTGCAGCAGACCCGTTGATATGATCTATTATTAGTTCCCAGCCTTTCCTTGTTGCCTGGGTTTTCTGCATACCCTGGTGTTTATTGGCCTATCATTGATTTCCCTTCCATACTGCTGACCCTCATTTTTCTTCACTTCTTGTTAATCGGCATTTACTCCATTTAGTTAGTCATATAACTTGTCAGGCACTACAGTACCCACACATGAAATGTCAAAAAGCAAATAAAAGAAACACTGGGACTAGAGTCAGCATGCTCTCCCAATATAAATACCCAGCACCTGAAGACAAGTAGAGAACAAGTCGCAACAACGCACAAGTATTATTTCTGTACGTTAACAGTTTGTTTTTCTGCATCATAAAATTGAATTCAGTCCATCAACCTTTCTAGAACTCCCCATTTTTTCTGCTGGAAGTTAAACAAGACCCTAATTCATCTGCAGAAATTTATTCCCAATTCTCTGCCAAGTGGTAAAAGCAAGAGTTAATTTATTACCAGCTCCAACAGAAAGCATTTTAAAACTGCTGGTTTTTCACATATGTACCAGTCACTGGATTTCAGTCTTCTGGGCTCCATCCTCTGCTCTTTAGGAGACAGCTGGGAAAGTCAACTTCTCCATCAGGTATATTCATCAGTGGGACTGTGATGGTCTGTTACTCTCTCGGTTGATGTACAGCAAATAAAAGTATTAAGTATTAATGGAAGATCTGTACTCTCCCTTCTCCTTCCATGAGGCTGACTGACAAGGGAAGCCAAGAGAGGAGCCGAGGTCATTGCGGTCAGGATGGTGCTCCATGGAGCTGGGGAGGAAGGGAGGAAAAAAGGAAGGAAGGAAGGAAGGAAGGAAGGAAGGAAGGAAGGAAGGAAGGAAGGAAGGCAGGCAAGCAGGCTAAAAGTTTAATGCCATATGTAGCTATTCTTTAATCAAGAGACATGGGATAGACCAGTACACTCTGATATGTCAGGAAGCAGAAGCTGGGGCAAGAAGAGCAGCTAAGCAATGGAAAACCAACTCCAAACAGGAAGCCCTAAAGGCAAGGAGGAGATAAGTTTTGTGAAGGAGAGTATAGAGAAAAGCATTTGCCTGATAGCAGCGATATACTGGCACTGCAGCTGCAAGGAAAGAGCGGAAATGATCCTCTCCTGGGAGGTTCAGAGAATAAAGATCAGTTGGTGTACCATCAGGTCATAGGAGGACAGAGACACAGACCTTCCTATGCAAGCATAACCACAGGGATGTACAGATGACACTTGCCTCCTTTGACACTCTCATCCACATGTTTTAAATTGTATAAATCAGTAATGACAGGGACTCTCAGGAACCAGTAGCATTTATCTCTCAACTCAACCAAAAAGCCTTGAAAACTCCCTTGATTTATTTTTTTTTCATTTGTCTGTACTGACTGACCAGTCTAGAAAAGAACAAGCTTTCCTTACAATTCTTTGTTATCTGGAGTAATAATTTACTATGATGATCAGACTTCAGATTAAGAAATTCTACTGATTTTTATTGATTTAGATTCATAAATTCACGTGCTCACAGTTGAGTAATCTCATCTAGTGAAAGGTGTACCTGCCTATGTCAGGGGGGGTTGGAACTACATGATCCTTAAGGTCCCTTCCAGCCCAAACCATTCTATAATTCTATGATTTCTATATCAGCTGTGAGCTTTTATACTACACTAACTTTAAAACACAATACTTGATTGATAAGATTTGTAAGATTATGACTTAAGCAAATGACTATTATTCAGAAAATTCATTATATTGAAATCTGTAAAATATGAATAATAGTACATTTTCCTATACCCAGCTATTACAAATGTAGTTGATTACTTTATTAAAATGTAAATACAGAATTCCTTTTTTTAACAGAGAAATTATTCTTCAAAATGTCCAGAACCTCAACCTCCCCCACCCTCACTCCAGATGCCTGCTGACCAGATGTCTGCAGGCCACCATTGCCTCATGGTATATATGCATTTCCTATAAACTACTATTGCATAGCCTGCTAATGCTTTGTTTCAGTCCTTGATTTGGATTCCTTAATCCAAACTGTCAAAACTACTTATGCAAAAGAACTGGTTCCAAGAAAATGCAAAACTTTGTTCCTGAGAGAGTATCAGTGCTACCATAGGCTACCAACACCCTACTTTGGCGCTGGGACAAGAGGAGAAGGTTAATTTCTGAGACTGTATCTGATACTGATGTAAGGGTAGTGATATGGATGGAAGTTTCCCTCAAACACTGAACTAAGTCAAGCATTTCACAGTAACTGAAGGACAGTGAAAATAGGAAAGAGAGCTGTCTCTAATAACACCCTTTCTCAAACTGTCATCCTTGATTTACCCTTCATTGCCTCCTAGTCTTGTCCAAAAGCATGTAATTAGTTACTGCCGTCACCCTGTTACAACAGACAGGTTCTTATTCATGTGAATAGCCTTTTACCTTGGGGCTATCTTTCAGAAATGGTTGTATCAGCAACTCCCCTGGTGCTCTCTACAGTCGTCTGGTAATTCAGCTTTGCTTCCCTTGATCTTTGGAGGCATTTCCCTGCCACCTTGCAAACACTGTGTAAGCAGCAGGTACCGCAGCTGGAATGGCACAAATCAGTGGCATGGATGATTATCTTCATCAATTATTTGCTTTGCCTGTCCTTACCCACTGCATCAAAACTTTAACCAACATAACTGGAGTTTATAAAGAGTTTTTAAAGTTATAAAGAGGTTTTACAACTATTTACTACAACAACTACCAGACAATCTTCCATCACTTGATTGACATCAGGGAAATTATACTGATGTACAACAGCTCTCAATCTAGATACCAGTAAATGTCTCTTGTTGAAATATAACTGAAACCTCAAACTATAAAAAAATATTGTGGCTACAAAGCTGCCCAGGCCTATGTAGCATCCACAATTTCCCTATCATGGTCAATCTTACTGCTAACTCCTTAATTGTATCTGCTACACATCAATAAAAAACCTACCTGTCCTCAATACACATCATTCCCATAATTTCATAATTGGATTCAAATCAATTCCATAAAAAAAATTGTAAAATTTTGGATAAAGTAAACATATAATAGAGCTGGATGTACTTTACTGTTAAGGTAATATGGTTTTACCTCATGAACTGTTGATGTATTTACTGTTAATATACAGTTGATACAACAATATTGTTTGGTATTGACATTTGCTTGTCTGAAAAACTATTTCCATTGAAGATAGTGAACACCATGTTAGTGATGCTATTTTAAAATGTCACTGTAGTAATTTATAATATAGTTTAAAAATTTGCTCTCAAACATTAGCACATCTTTTTGAATTAAACCTCTTCTCAAATTTCAAACTCCAAGTAAGGAAGAATTTACTGTATAGACCTATCAATCTGGGTTTCTGCATCTTTTTTTTCGCCAGTTCTAGTGCAGATTTCTACTTCTGCTTGGCCTTGTGATTTATTTGAATTTCACTAATTTTCAGAATGAACATAGAATCATTGGGTTGGAAGGGACCTTAACGATCATCAGCTTCCAACCCACCCTGCCACAGGCAGGGACACCTCCCACTAGACCAGGTTGCTTACTGGTTTTGGCAGGGGTGGAGAAAACTTTTTTTGTAGTAGCCTGTATGGTGCTGTGTTTTGAATTTGTGACCAAAACAGTATTGGTAACACAGAGATACTTTGTCTGTTACTGACTGTTACACAGACTCAAGGCCTTTTCTGCTCCTCATACCACCCTACCAGCAAGTAGGCTGGGGGATGCACAAGAACTTGGGAGGGGACACAGCCAGGACAGCCAATCACAACTGACCAAAGGGATATTCCATACCATATGGTGTCATGCCCAGCAATAAAAGCTGGAGGGAAGGAGGGACATTTGGACTGATGGTGCTTGTCTTCCCACGTAAGTGTTACATGTGGTAGAGCCCTGCTTTCCTGGAGGTGGCTGAGCACCTGACTGCTGATGGGAAGCAGTGAATTAATTCCTTGTGTTGCTCTCTTTGTGCACATGGCTTTTTCCTTACCTATTAAACTGTTTTTATCTCTACCCACAAGCCTTCTCACTTTTGCCCTTCAGATTATCTCCCACATCCCATTGTAAAGGAGTGATCGAGTGCCTGGGTTGGACTGAGCTGCCCACTGGTGTTAAACGATGACACAAAAGAAGGAAATGAGTTTATTTCATAAAGTGAATATTTCATGGTGCGTTGTGAAGGTATGACTTGCACAGATTCTGATGCCAACAACAGCTTATCACTAACAGTTGAAGAGGTTTCCTACACACATACTTTTTGATTATCACACTTACCAAAAGCCAAAAATGGTTCATTAATTCAGATATCAATTCCTTCTACAAAAATGTGGTGATGATAGACTTGCCACAGCTTTACAGTCTAGACTGTAATGACATTCACTATATTTACTTCCCTTGAAATCAGAATTTGAAAGCTTCATACCAAAACTCAGAGGGATTCTTTTGGCTTAAGATGCATCTATACTGATTTCTGCAACTCTTTGGTATCTTGAGAGACTAAGTTCTTTGCTTTTCTAGAACAAACAAGGGTAACTGCCACATCAGCTATCTAGAGACTAGAAAATTGTGTGTAGTCAAAAACCACACAGTGAAACTAAGTAGATGATAGTACATGGTCTTCTGTGTTATATCTGAATGTTGGATTTTTCACTGGACCAGAAGTAAGTTTACTTTCGTGTACTGAAAAAATTGCTAAGACAGGAGAGAAATTGGGGAGAGGAATGTTAATGATTTAATGATTCTAAATTCCACTAAAGTCTTCTAAATATTTACGATTTAATGATGCTAATGATTCCAAATAATAATCTGTGACCAACCTGGTCTAGTGAGAGGTGACCATGGCCATGGCAGGCAGTTCTGAACAGGAGGATCTCTAAGATCCCTTCCAACCCAAACTGTTCTATGACTCTATGATTCTATGGAATTGAAGTTCGATTTTCTGATGGATTTTAAAGGCAGAAGTCAATTCATAACCACGTCTACATTCAGTCTGGTTCATGTTGTTAGTGGTTGCTATTTTCTCCTGCATCATTGTCATTGTCTCTCCATTTATTTGAATGGCTCTCTTCAAATGTGATGCAGGAGATCAAATTCTCACATACAGACTGGGTAAGAGTTTCTGCAGCAGTATTGCGCCAGTATGCTCTAAGGATCATGGTGAGGTTAGTTCTTTGTGTTGTGATGGGACAACTATATCACTATGAGAATAATAAGAAATCCAGACCGACTGGTTCAGTTTTGGGGTTATATCGTAGAATCACAGAATGGTTAGGGTTGGAAGGGACCTTAAAAATCATCTAGCTCCAGCCCCCCTGCCATGGGTAGGGACACCTCCCATTAGCACAAATTATTCAATTACTCAACCTGGCCCTGAACACCCCCAGGGAAGGGACATCCATAACTTTCCTGGGCAACCTGTTCCAGTGCCTCACCACCCTCACAGGAAAGAATTTCTTTCTGGTATCCAATCTAAATCTGCCCTCTTTCAGTTTAAAAATCTTACCCCTCGTCCTATCCCTGCACTCCCTCCATATGCCGGACTCTGTGCGTGTGCGTGTGCACGCGTGTGCGAGTGCGGGGCGCTGCTCATCTCAGCGTTCCACCAGTTCTGGACCCGCCCAGCTTCCAGCAACGGACCTTCCGTGGGCTTCAGGTCCCGGACCTAGACGTGAACTCCCACTTCCCCCCGCGGCACCCCCCTCCCCGGGGCTCCGGCGCCCACCTCCTACACCCCCCCCCCCGCCCCCCCTGTACGGGCCCGCCCGCAGTCGTCCCCCCACCTCCCCGTGGAGGGGCCGCCCACCCCGCAAGAGGAGCCGCTCCGACGCGCCCTCCCCCGGCACAGCGCCCGGCGCGGGCAGGCGGAGCGTCAGAGCGCGGCGCCCCGCGCCCCTCGTTCCCCATGCCTCGGAGGGCGGCGGGAGGCTGCTGCCGCGGGAGCTGCGAGCCCGGCAAGCGGCGGGGAGCCGCCGGCATCACCCGCCCTCCCGCTCGCCCGCGGAGATCCCGGAGCGACGCGTTCGGCTCCCGGAGGGGCTGAGGGGTCGCCGCGCCCCGTCTTTCCGCGGAGCTCCCGGAGGAGGCGAGAGCTCAGAGAAACTAACGGCAATATAAAAAAAAAAAAAAACAAACAAACACCGCAGACGGTGTCCTGCCCGGCCGCCGCGCATCGCTTATGCTTATTCGGGGGGACCCACGCAGGGCGGCGAATCCTACAGGATGACGGGCGATGAGGAGCCCTAAGGCGGCGTCGAGGTGGGCGGCCGAGAGAGGCGATGAACTTCGGCCAGCCGGTGCCGGAGGGGAGGCCGGGAGCCAGGTAGCCACCGGCCGCCCCGCGCCGCTGGTCGCCCGTAGCCCCCCGGGGGCATGGGAGCGGCGGGCAGCGCCTGCTGAGACCGCCGCGCCCGGCTGCAGGTAAGGATCCCGCCGGCGGCGGCGGCTCGGGCCCGGGCCCGGTTGGGACGGGGGTGTGGGGGCGTCCCTGGCGGGTCGGTGCGGGAGGAGGAGGAGGAGGGGAGCGGCGCGGCTGGCGGGTCCTGGGACCGTCCGCTCCCGTCGCGCACCCTGGCGGGGACATTCTTTCCTAATGGGAAGCATCTGCCCCTCCAGTACGGTAAAAAAACCAGCGGGCTGGGGCGGCGGGGGGAACGAACCGTGCCTCCTCCTCCTCCTTCAGCCCCCTCCGCCATGGCCGCGGGGAGGGGGGCGGAGCAGCAGGACTACCCCCCGTGTCCGTCCCGTCCCGTCCCGCCCCCACGCAAAACCTCCCCGGGGCGCCGGGCGCGGTCCCCACCGTGGGGGCAGCGCGGCAGCAGCCCGAGGCCCCGCGCCAAGCCCCGCCCCCCGGCTGGCTCCCGCCCAACCCTCCGCGGCCGCGCCCCGGCGGCGGTGGCGGAGCCGCAGCCCATTGGGTGAGGCGCTGCGCGGCGGCGGCCAATGAGGCGGGACGGGGCGGGGCAGGCGCTGGAGGGCGCCCCCTTGCGGCGGGGCAGCGCTCCGGGCCTGGCGGGTCCTGGGGTTTCTCCTGCCTGAAGCAGCCCGGGCCCGGGTGGTGTGGAAGGCCCTGCGCTCGGGCAGCGTTGTGCCTCACCCGGGCGAATCACGGGTAGGCCCCCCTGGCCCCCTCCTCCTCCTCCTCCTCCCCAGCCCCTCACAAATCACTGCCATTTCCTCTTAACCTCAGCGGGCACCTCCTGTAAGGAAGTGCAGTGTGGCCCCTCGGAATGGGCAGGATGGTTTTGTAGAGGGAACTTTCATTAAAGAGAACATGAAGTAAAACAGCACCTGGATATTCTTAAATTAAAAGCTGTTTGTCTTGCAAAGAATGGTAACTGTCCCATTAACTTGACCACAGGTATGTGAGAAAGCTCTTCATCCCGATGAGCCTCTGCTTTGAACTGTAATGGCTTGCACATGATGGTCTTAGGGGAAAAAAAAAAAAAAAAGTGTGACTGGTTGCTAGCAGATCTGAAAAAATCTGACATTTATACTAAAAGCGACAACTAATAATACCTAGTAGAACTGAAAGACTCTCCATCGTTGTCACACAGTTATACCAGAGCACGAATACTAAATTTCTGCTGCTAATAGTAGCCTGCATTCTTGTATGGCTGCAATCTGAAGAGCTCAAATTCTTCTGGTGGTAGGGATAAGAATAGGGATATTTCAAGCTCATTTCTCCAGAGTAAGACTGCTTAATCTGTAATTAGATATCCACATAAATCATTTTATTTTCAGCAATGATTAGTGCTCAAGGTCAATAACAGTTGTGTTTTCTTGTCTGCTCTAGCACAGTGTGCATCTTCAAATGACTCTCCACGGGTCTAGACACACAGTTCTGAAAAGCTGAACTTGAGATGTGACAAGTTTATGAATAAAAACTTCCTTGCTTACATTTCCTCTGAGGTCTGTGCTTATGCTTGTAAATAAATTGTCAAATTGTATCAATTCCGATCATTCATAGCTCCTGTTTGGTTAAGATTGCGATGTAAGAGCACGTCCAACATCACACAGGAATGTGTGGCAAAGGATGTTGGAGTCCAGATCTGTAACCAAACAATTCTTTCTTTCACTCACATTCCCTCCCGGTGATACCATTTCCCATATACATAGTGAATGGGATTCATTCAGCCACATTTTACCTTCCCGGAAGTTAGCAGCTTGTCTAAAAATTTGACAGCTAGGCTAGGGGAGTTAGCTAATTAGGGTCCTAATGAGGCTGGTTTGTAGTATTTGTAGGTATCTGGTTTGGGAGATTGCTGATATTATTAAGTGAATATGTGTAGCTTTTTTTTTTCTTTCATTGACTGTAGAGGGAGCCATGGCAATTTGCTTGAAGTAGATGCCTCCCTTGAAGTTTTCTAATTTGTAGGTAAGGTGAGTACTACCCTTGTAAACCTAAAAGTTTACAGCCATGAGGAGACAGCGTAAGTTTAGTAAAACGGGTACTGAAGTGAAGTTAACTTTTGAAGTGGCAAATGGCTTGGAAGAGACCTCTCTGCGACGTCTGTAGACCTTCTGGGATCGTAAAACTTTTTCAAAGGATGACAAAAATCATCGTTTCTTCTCTCTTTTTTCCCCTACCCTCTTCCCCCCCCCCCCCTCCCCCCCCTTCCCCCCCTTCCCCCCCCCCCCCCCCCCCCCCCCGCCCCCGGACGACCCAGGACGGGAGGCGACAGGATGGGGGCGCGGGCGGCGGCGCGGGCGCTCTCCGTGGTGCTGATGCTGGGGCTGGGGCTGCCGCCGCCCGCCCGGGCCTGTCCCCAGCCCTGCGCCTGCTACCTCCCCACCGAAGTCCACTGCACCTTCCGCTCCTTGGCAGCCGTGCCGGCCCGGATTTCGAAACATGTGGAAAGGATCAATTTTGGGTTCGTATGGCGGTGGGCGGCAAACCGTTTTACGGTCTCGGTGTGGAATCCTGGGATCTCAGCGCCTGCTTTTAAAGTAGCATCGCAGAGATGGTTGGGTGGTTACTTCCAGGCGCTGTGTTTCAAATGCGGCGGTTGCTGGCGTGGAGAAAGTTTTAGTGTGTCCCTCATGTTTCAAAGGAAAAGTTACTATTGCTTTCAAATAAATGTTTATATCACGATGTCAGTTCTTGGCAAGTACTACCTTCAGTCATTTGCAGTATATAAAAAGATATATCGAATTAAACCTACTGTGGGATTTCTACTAAATGTTGGATTTTATATATAATGTAAAAAAATATATTAGGACTGAAAATCTAGAGTGTAGCCAGGTAACATTTTGGAGAACAATGAAATACAGCATAACTTTAAACAATACATTAGAAGCAAAGTTATTCCATTACCTTAGGAGTAAATTTTTTTTTCAAAGGAACTTAAGCACAATATAAGCAGACATCAATGCTTTGGGGAGAGATTGCTCAGGCTCCAACTTACTTTCCTCTGCCAGGGTATTGCCAGTCCACATCTATCTGTCAGACTGTGAGATGAGAAGGCAGGGACAGTTGGCAGGTTGTCAATCACAAAAGTTCTGTGTAGGGTCATTATGTGATGTGGCATGGTGCAAGAGTTGGAGTCCTTTTCTGCTCGATATCAGGGCTGCATCACTACCTGGTAGGAACTCAGACTGACCACCCCAAGACCTGTAGCTGTGATTGATCATGCAATGATTGACAGGGAACCTGATTTTTTTTTTCTTTTCTGTAGTTAAAATGTCTATCCACCAGGACTTTATCCATCTGAAGCCTAATATTACTCTCAAAATGCCCTTCTACTCAGTCAATCTGTACTACAGCAATCGGTACTTCTGTGCCATTTTTGAGTCAAAAATGCTTCCCACTCCTCCCACGTTCAAATCCATACATATACACAGTCACCTTTCCCCCATATGTAAACATTCTATGGCAAATTCTATCCCTAAGTTGCTTTTGAAAATGGGATGTAGGCTTCCAAGTTACTTAGGCATTTTGGTTATTTTTTAATAAAAGCAGGTTATTGGATACTGCTAGCATGGAAGTCATTACCTATCTTTGTATTTTGTCACAACAAATGATATGGTCTGAGTTGTGTTCTTTCCCAGGAAGAAACAGTTCTAACAATCTGTTGTTGCATTTCTTTCCCTTTGGAAAAGAGCAAAAGCTTTCTATTTTAAGATGCTATATATTTAGCAGGTAAAAATTATTTTTTTAATTGATAATAAATCAGGAAAAATTCGTATTCAGAGAAGTTCATATTTTTCAGAAAGGCTAATATTAAGCAATTTTAATAGGATGGCTGCTATAAGGCTAGTAGATCTATAGTAGGACTAAAAATGTGAAAACAGTAGTCTAAATTATTAGGAAATTCAGAGTCTTCTGAATAGGATGATGAGGATCTAAAAGTCTTTCTTCCACACTCAAAGTATTTTAATTTCTTCTTGTTTCTTTCCTTCCTTTATGGAAAGTGTAAAAAATTGGAAAAATCTTTAAAATTCAAAGCTTAATTTAGAGACTTCATGCCAAGATTAGGTCATATATTTAATTTTAAGTCTACATATGGAAAATCCGAATGTAGGGCTAGGCCGTCAAACTTAAGACTTCCATGTTGGCAAATAAAACCTGATTTATTTGTCTGAAGTGAAATTGAATTGTTTTCAAAAAGTAGGTTCTCTGTATTGCTTCTCTAAAGGGAGTTTCTAGGGTCACATTATATAATTGGAAGGTCAATTCCTAGATCTTGTGTAATTAGATGATGTAGCCAATTATATGTTGTAACAGTAAGTGAAGCAGGATGTGACTTCCTGCTTCTCATGCTGTTTGGGAGATATCCATTTTTAATGTCCTCTCTCCAAATCTTCATTCATTTATTGTTAAATGCTGTTTTGGCAACACTTCAGCCCGACTAGTTTGCCAGGCTCCATAGCATCATTGATTGGCTACAGGCCATTAATTTATTACCATTCCATAAACTCAGCTGCATGGAAAAACATACTGACAACTATTAGAACTTAAATGCCTATTTATTACTCTTACTCCTAAGTTATAGCTATCGTGCCACAAAATGAGTTTAAAGAAACCTTAATGTAAACATGGACTAAGTATACTTGGCCTTGTAAAAATGTTTCAGTCACTTCTGGCCTTTTGACAATGCACTAAGATCCTTCCAATTTTTCCTGAAAGTTAGGTTATACTAATTTTACATTTGCAGTCCATGACGGTCAGTGAATAGAATGTAACTGCATATGTGATTTTTTTTTCCAGGTTTAACAGTATACAGTCTATATATGAAAACTCCTTCGCAGGACTTACAAAACTTGAATTGCTCATGATACATGGAAATGACATTCAGAACATACCTAATGGTGCTTTGAAAGATCTTGTGTCTCTACAGGTAACGTTCAGATCTTCCTAAATTTCATAAATTCTAACTTGGATGAATAGCAGAAGACAAAATTAAGTGAGTTTTACAGTGCCTTTCATAGGCACTTTCTTATACCATTTTCTACCCAAATACATTTGAGATTTGTTAACTATGCCTATGTCATACTAGATAATGCCAAATAGTATTCAGCTTTATTTTCCCTCTTTGACCAGCATGTAATTTTTCAGTGGTGCACAAGATATTTGAACGTGGAAGGAAAACTTCTGCATGCTTGCTATTCTGTTTGGATTTAGATCAAAACCGAGAATTAATCTCTTCTATTCCTTTTTTTTAGGTTTTCAAAATTAGTTATAATAAATTGAAAGTCATAACAGACCAAACTCTCCAAGGACTTTCAAGCTTAATGAGACTGCACATGGACCACAACAGAATTGAGTTTATTCATCCAAATGCTTTTAATGGATTAACTTCTCTGAGACTGGTACACTTAGAAGGAAATTTGCTCCAGCAGCTTCACCCCGACACTTTTTCAACATTTATGGTCCTTGATTATTTCAAACTGTCAACAGTAAGACATCTATACCTGTCTGAAAATGGTCTTAGGACCTTGCCTGCAGGGATGTTTCAAGGTATGCCGCTGTTGGAGAATCTTTACCTTCATGGGAATCCATGGGCCTGTGACTGCAGCTTAAATTGGCTTCTTGAATGGAATGAAGTTTCTGGAGGTAAGAGCAAAAATACCATCATAGTGTAGAACATCAAAAAAATCTAACATGATGAGTATTGTTACTTACATGTTTTCTATGTTCCATTACCATCCAATGAATGCAATATTCAATAAATATTTAAAAAGCAGTGTAAAGAGGAAGCAGCTCTGTGTCTTTAGCTAAAAATATGTATTTGACAACAAAAAAATTAACCTTTACATTCAAGTTGGAAAAAGTACCAATAAAGTTTACAACTAGAAGAAAATAGGTTACAATGTGTTAATGTTTCTTTGCACAGTGGTACACCTTTGACTAAGGGCTGGCATTGTCCTGAACCAACAGAAGTAGTAACTATATACTCTCATGTAAGATGGGAACATTGGATTTGAACATGTTTGGCTAAGGAAGGAGTAGAAATCAGGTTTGAAAATTCCTAGCTGAGTCCTTTATTTAACTTTGATGCTATTAACTTTAAGGCTGTTTTGTAATATTCATGCATCCTTCATGTCCCTCTGTGCTTCTTCATTGACTACAAATTCCTTTTATGAAGGAACAAATCTATTTTAAGTATTTTCAGACAATACTTACAATCCTGCATTTTTTTCTCCTGGAATAACTGGTCTGTCTTCATTCAGGCTTAAATGTGATAAGTATCACACTGCTTAGGCTGAAATAGTTCAGGTCATGTGCATAAGCTAAGTATTAACAGCAAAAAACCCACCCCAAACCCAGTTTTATAATGTCTCTATATCAGTAATACACTAAATGAGGGCTTTTTTTTATTTAGCTAACTTAAATTTTAATTTTTTATGTATTCTCCTTAATCCAAATGAGTATGTCTATTAAGTGTACTTAAGTTGCACTGTAAGTTATAAAAATACAGATGAACTTTCTTTCCTTGCACAGTGTTGCCTTGTTACAATTTTTATTAAATTGGATTCCCTTTTTACATTACAACAGTATTGATTTGGGGGGAAAGAATTTATCCATGTCATTTTCATGTATGACTGATTTTGTATTTTGATATAGCTATAACATTAATATCTTTGGGAGTTCTGTCCAGATAATGTTATAAAAGTGCTGTTTCATAGATCACTAGTGTGGCCACTGCCAAGTTGATTGTGGGCCAGTTCTGTCATGAATCATGCTTTTCTTATCTTTGCTTATGCTTATCTGTCAAAGCATATATTTTTCAATTAAAAATGGTAAGAAATTTTGCCACTCTTTTCCCTTTCTGCTAGCATTTTGCCTTATAACCCATTCATATATATTGTTGATTCATTCAAAGATCCCTCATTCCTTGGGAGTGTTTAGCATGACACTTCTTTCTAGAATAACTGGAATACGTTTTATTTACAACATGTTTCCAAACTAAATATGTAAAGTGACATTTGACATTTTAGTGAGCAGAAAAACGTAGTAAATTTGTAACTGTTAGACCAGTGTCTTTAAGGCATTGATAGAAAAGAGGAGTCAAGAATATAATTTCTGTTTTAGTTTATGTTTTACCATTACAGAGTTTACACTTATTTCAGAGGTCAGGGAAAAAGTGTCACTCTTTTTTTTTTTTGTGTACTGATGACAAATAGCTTGTAAGTGGAGGAACTACTCAGCAGATTTTGGTACCTACAATAGAATGCTTCATGTGTTAACCAGTACTGTTGTTAATGAACAGAATAAAAATGAAAAACTTCCTTGGTTATTTAATGAGGAAGTCCAGCATTTCTAAGTTAAATGCTGCATTTTTGAAAGCTGAGGATGCAGTCCTCTTCATCTTAGATCCACAAGTTAGATGAGTAGGCTGTCACTGTACAGATGCAGACTTTTTGCCACAGCATAGCTTATTATTCCCTTGTAAATGTTACTCAGAACACTTCAATTTCTAGGCATTTTATTCAGAGGCAGTGAATCTAATTTTCAGAAGGATGGAGTGTTCAATCTTTTTATTAAAGTCCGATGAAATTGTTTTGAATTGAAACAGTTTTAGAGTTAGGCACCCGTTCATTTGTTAAAACAGAGGTGCCATTTTAAAAGCCTTGCCCTATTTGTCATTGCCATAAAGTGTGGCCCATTTCACAATTTTGAGAATTCTCTAACTCTAGAACAGAGTTCTTCAACTTACCTTTCACACCTTTTTTTTTCCTTTCTTTTTTTTTTTCCTTTTTCTTGCAGGCATTTTGAAATGCAAAAAGGACAAATCCTATGAGGGGGGACAGCTCTGTCCTAAGTGCAACAGCCCGAAACAGCTGCAGAAAGAAGACATTCTAAACTTGAAAGATCTTTCCTGTAGAAAACCTATTATTCAGTCCTCACTGAGGCAGAATAGCAGCACCCAAGATGAAGAAGATGGTGACAGTTATGAAATCCCTCTAGAAGAGCTTCAGTCCTCTCCATGGAACATTACTCTAAATATGACTGATGAGCATGAAAATGTAGTCCGTCTGAACTGTGAAATAAAAAAACCAACAGGCTCTACGAAAATTCAGTGGAATCAAATACAGACTCAGGAGATTGATATAAATGCAACAGTTTCACTAGATTTTGAATGTCCAATGAATCGAGAAAACTATGAAAAATTATGGAAACTTATAGCTTATTACAGTGAAGTACCTGTCAAATTAGAGAGGGAACTTATGCTCAGCAAAGAGCCTAGAATAAGCTATCAATACAGGCAAGGCTCAGATTATGATGCTCTTTACTACACAGGTGTCAAAGCTCAAATACTGGCTGAGCCTTCCTGGGTGATGCAACCTCTTATAAATATCCAATTAAATAGGCGCCAGAGTACAGGGAAAAAAGTGGTGCTATCTTTTTTCACTGTGTTTTCTCAGACAATTCGTACCAAAGACACCAGACAGCAGAGAAACTGGGTAATGATAGAGCAAAACCAGAGCACAAGAGCAGCACAGAGTGTGGTAGAAGGGTCAGAGTGTCAGCTGAGCTGCAATGTGAAAGCCTCTCAGAGCCCCTCTGTTCAGTGGCTTTTTCCAGATGGGACTAAACTGCAGGCACCATATAATCAGAAAGACAGCAGGTTTTCCATTCTTAGTAGTGGCCAGCTAATAATCAAAGCAGTAGGTTACACTGATGGTGGTTTGTACCACTGCATTGCCCAAGTGAGAGATGATATGGACATAATGGCTTACAGACTTCTCGTACAACCTCCAGCTGTCCAGGTATCTGATTCAGATGTAATGAGAGTTGAAAAAAGTGTTGGAGATCCAATAGTTTTGCCATGCAAAGCAGTTGCTATCCCAGAGCCACAGCTGAGCTGGATTCTTCCAAACGGCCAGGTCCTTAATGAGTTATCAAACTCTTCAAAAGGATATATGTTGGACAATGGTACTTTGTTTATTCCAAAAAGCCATGTCAGTGATAGTGGCCATTACAGATGTGTGGCTGTCAACCAGCAGGGATCAGATCAGTTTGTTGTAAGGGTCACAGTAAATAAAATGGTATCTGACAGGTCATTTAAAAGGATAAAAATAAAAAAACGCCCAGGTTCAAAAAGCTTGTCAAAAACAAGAGGAAGGGTCATAGATGCTGGAGAAGGATCAGGGGCAGGAGTCATGGATGAGTTTCCACCAAGAAAAAACCTATTGAAAGACCGGGAAATATCCTTTAAACAAAAAAATGACAAGATGCCAGAGGCTCAAATTAAAAAGGGGAACAAAGGCAGAAGGAAAATGAAAATCTGGAAAAGTACTGATAGAACCCAAGACAGCAATGTCGCAGAAGGCCGGAGAGTATTTGAATCTCGAAGGAGAATTAATATGGCAAGCAAGCAGATTAATCCACAACACTGGGCTGACATTTTGGCAAAGGTTCGTGGGAAGAATCTTCCTAGAACAACCACAGCTACAGCCATTTCTTTAACAACCGCACTGCCATCAGTCCTGCAGAAAACTACTCCAGACCCTCATCCGGTAGCCAGCCCTCCACCTTCAGAGACAGCACCTGATGGGGTCGATTCCTCTGCTGATGCATCACCTGTGGGTGAAGACGAGCCCTTCTCAGTCACTGTTTCCCACAACACTAAAGCATTTTCAGTCCAGTCCGTATTAACAAGGTCAGAAACTGAACCCATCTCTGACCACACACCTACACGTAAATACTCTGTAGAAATCCCTGAATCGGGTTTATATCTGACTTCTGTACCTGCAACTGTGCAACCCCAAGACCATCAGCATCTTGATGTCAGGACTGGGGATTCAGTTTTACTCATCAGTGCTCTCACTGAAGAACCTCTAACCAGACAAATTGTTACAAACATTCCTAGTATTCAGAGCAGTTCATTCACAGTAGAAAATGTAGATAGAACTGTATCTTCACCATCAGAGGAAAATTCTGCTTTTGCTGAGCTACCACTTGATGCTACTGTCCTAGCTGAATCCCAGACTGTGGATCTTCATAGTGTCCTGGAGACAAGTATGAAGTTAAATGAAGTGGACCAGAAGAGTGTTGACACCATAATATCAACACCACCTCAGTTAGGTGAAATCATCCCAACAGATTCGGAAACTACCACTTCTTCATCTGTTTCCCCATTTGTTACAGAAAAAAGTAATGACTTGACATACCAGCACAAAGAAGTATCCACAGTTCAGACAAAAATGGCAGACTTAAGTACAAGTTTTCCTGCTGTCACATCCGTCAGGGTTCAGAGCAAGGAAGAACCTGAGACCCACAGGAATAAAGGTGCTCAAGAAAGCATGTCCAGCAGTTACACAGATAGTTTTCAGGGAGGGGAACACAGAAACCTGGCTACTCCAAAACTAGACCTCAGATTCACTTTGCCAACTACTAATGTTCTTCATATAACAGCAGGGGGGTTAAAAACTGTTTCTTCCATCAGTAGATTGATTGCTGTGGCCACAACAACAACTCCCCATAGAAAGACCATGCCTTCACTTGTTACTCAGCATGCTAGAAAAAGGCCATATGGGAGAAGGAGATTGAGGCCAAACAGAATCCGACAAAGACCAAAGATTTTCCCTCATGTTGTTGTAACAACAGAGGCAATGCCTGTAGTTCCAAGGACACCTGAAGTTGAAACTGTGACCAAAACTTCTTCTGCAACTCTTGAAAGTCCTATTCTTAAACACGATGACAAAATACAGGCTAAGGAAGAGGAGCGTATGGAATACACCCCTTCATTAGTTACTGATCCAGTGGTCTTAGAGAAAATTACCAAAAACAGAGAGGCGGTAACAACTTCCTTCTTTAGACCTACTGCTTCTCCTCCTGAAGCAAAACATGCGACTGTCTCTACTGCTCCTGAAACCTCAGCACTTCCAGTGACTACACCTATAACGATTTTATCATCATATGTTGTACATGACACAGTTCCCACGAAAGGGTCAAGTGCATTGCTGAAACCAGAGAAAAGTGAAGTGTCAACATACCACTCATTAGACAATATATCTGAGGAGAAGGGCATTAAAGCAAATTCTAAAACTATGGATAGTAAAGCAGAACAATCAAGCACAACTTCTCCTGAGCATGTGAACAGCCTGACACTATCTTCAAAACCAGAATCTCAAGAACAGCCTATCATATTTGACTCAGAAGTTGTGGTTAATGAAACAACCTCTGGAATATTCCAGCTGATATATCCAACTATGACTGACTTAAGTATTCCTGTTGGCACAGTGGAAGTTTTTAAGGACCTCTCAGTTTCAAAGAAGCCATGGAAGCCCACAGTATCTTTAGAAACACTAGCGATAACTGAGCCACCTCAGCAATATGAGATGATTACTTTGTCTTCCTCCTTCAGCACAACAGAAACTCAGACTTTTCCTCTTAGAGAAACAAAGAAACCTGTTGCTTCTCAGAGTGGGACAAAGTCATCTTCCTTGGATAAAAAGGAAGCTATGTCATATGTATTTCATCATGGTCCCACTTTGCAGACAACTGAAAAGCCTCCAACTACATCCACTGCCTTTATTCCATTTATAAAGCTTGACACCCTTCCCCCTTCCATTTCAAGCACTGCACACTCTTCCTTTCATTATACCCTCAAGGAAAGTAATGCCTTCAATCAAGAAAGGTTCCCAGAAGCAAAACAAGTTGAAGCAGATAGTAGCAAAATGGTGGTGAGCTCAAGATGGAATGTACACCCTACTCCTTCCTCTAGTCAGAACAGAATTAGCATACAGTCAAAAGAGGAGCAATTCAAAGAGATGTATACAAGCAAGTCAAACAACAGTTTACTGCTAAATCCAAACTTTCCCCATCCACCTGCTGGAATGATACCAAGCCTAAACCAAAGACTGCCTGTGGCACCTCCAAAGAATGTTCCAGTAAGAGGCACAGTGAAGTCTCCATATATTGTAACACAAGGTTCATTTCGCAATTTTATAACACATCAGCCTCTTCACCACACAAACAAACCAGAGATAACAGCATATGCAGCACATACCATCCAGGACAAAAAATCTTTTGCCTCTCAGAGAGAAACAACTACCCCAACACAAGCTTCTCCATTTCACAAAACAAATCCATTCACTGCAAGTAAATTCAGTAATCAGGGTCAGAACAGCTACAATATTAATTCAAGATTTTTTGGAAATAATTATGTTCCAGATAACAGAGGCACATCAGGGAAACTGCCAAGTCAAGGGGTCCCCTATTATCCCAGTTCCAAAATGCCATTCTTTTTCAACAGAACAAGGATATTCCCTCAGATAAGTGTGCATCCTAAACCAGTTCTCCCTAGTCAGCTAGTCCCAAAAGACATAACCGAGAAGAAGGTTGCCCAGGTTTCCCCTACTGGAATCACAGTGCAGAGAGCTACAGCTATTCCAGTGCCTCCAGTGCTACACACCACAACCACATCACAAACACCAGCGATTTTGAAGATTACCCCTTCAGCCTTTGTCTCTCAGCGCACAAAGCCACAGATATCCACTACAGTTCATCCTTTTAAAAATATCCACCATCGTCATCAGAAAGTTCCATCTGTGCCTTATGTGGGAAGCATTATGCACCACAATTCAACTGTAATTCAGTCTTCCACTAATTTCAGGATACATGGAGAAAAACCCAAAATAATCACAAAAGGGTCTCAGAGCATATCCATCCTTGCTGAAGCAGATGCTTTTATCCCTTGTGATGCAGTAGGGGAACCCAAGCCTTTTATTACTTGGACAAAAGTCTCTACAGGTAAGACACAGAAAAATATGTTCTACATGTCTTTTTAAATACCTGGGTTGTTGCATAGAAATGTAGCATGATTGCAGGAATAGTCCAAAACACTGAAGAATAATTTCTGTGTCTTTTAATCTTTATAGATAAAAGATGAGTAACTGCAACTAATCATTACAAGTAAAAATATCTTTGCAGTATTGCTTGTAGTAAAAGAAAATCTCTACCATTTAATGAGTTTGTTTTTTGAAGGGAGAATATCAGCCAGCTGATTATTCACAGCAGCTAGAATTTATGATGACGCTTGTGAGTATGGGTTTGTTAACACCCGTAAGTATTGGTGTGTGTCATGTCCATGAGCAAATGGAAAGCAGAGATTGGATAAAGATTTAAGAGGAATCCTAAAGCGTGAAGCCCTTAGAAGTTGCCACCCTGTACAGGCTTGCAAGCTAGTATAGTTAGATCTGCAATAGAAACAAAGACTAATTTGAATCGTGGAGAGTGTCAGAAGATGCCATGTGATCCACCTAAAGTTGTACTTGGCTTTAAGTAAATCTAAAGTCTTACATAAGAATTCTTCAATGTAATAATATATGTTTCAAACCCTTTAACTTTCTGTTTCTTTCTTTTCTCTCACTTTCCCAGGAGCTCTAATAACAGCCAACACCAGGCTGCAGAGATTTGAAGTATGGAAAAATGGTACCCTCCTTATCCGAAATGTTCAACTTCAGGATCGTGGACAGTATTTGTGCACAGCTCAGAACCTGCATGGTATAGATAAAATGATCATTGTGCTCACAGTTGTAGCCCACCAGCCCAAAATTTTACTTTCTCGCTATCGAGATGTTACGGTCTACTTTGGAGATACCATAGCAATTGAATGTCAGGCTAGTGGGACTCCAAGCCCACATATTTCATGGATTTTCCCAGATAGGAAGATTTTGCAGACAGTCACAACCACAGAAAGCAGGATAATGCTTCATGAAAATCGAACCCTGTCTATCAAGCAAGCAACTTTTTCAGACCGAGGAGTTTACAAATGTGTAGCAAGCAATGCTGCAGGAGCTGACAGCATTGCGGTGAGGCTGCACATTGCAGCCTTACCCCCCATCATCCAGCAGGATAGGCAAGAGAACATTTCCTTGCCCCTTGGCAGCAGCGTAAACATCCACTGCACTGCCAAAGCAGCACCTTCTCCCAGCATCCGCTGGGTGGTCTTTGATGGCACACAAATCCGACCTTCTCAGTTTGTCAATGGGAATTTATTTGTTTTTCCCAATGGAACTCTTTATATTCGCAATGTCTCCCCCAAGGACAGTGGGACCTATGAATGCATTGCTGCTAACATGGTGGGAGCTGCCAGGAGAACAATACAGCTCCATGTAAAGAAGCATGCATCTAATGCTAAGATCACAGGGAGCTCTCCTCTGAGGACAGATGTAACATATGGCAGCATCCTCCGTCTGGACTGTAGTGCTTCTGGTGACCCCTGGCCTCGGATATTGTGGAGGTTGCCTTCCAAAAGGATGATTGATTCCCTACACAGGTAAATTACTATTTGACTTGTCACAGCTAAATTACAGTTTAGATGAACTTAGAGAAAAGACCATTCCTACATGTACAAGTTGCATTTTTGGCTTTGGTGAATTTTCAATAAGGCCCCAAATCATTAAGGAAGAATTTGAAACTGTATTACAAGATAGCCAAGTCATGACTTAGCATAATTTCCTTGAAAACAATAGTACTCTTGAAAAGTCAGCCTCAGGTGTTTAGGATAAACTGCCACTATTTGTCTTTTACAGCTACTTGTAAATGTTGTGAAAAGTCCAGTGGCAAAAGTTAGTGGCATGTACTGCTTGTTCCAGTGTGCCTAGTTTGTATAGAGTTGCATAGGTGCCTGCACAGACTGAAAGGTGACATTTATTTATAAAATGATGTTAAAATGCAATAAAGTCTGTGCAAACCCAGTTGCATATAAATGCTTAAAACAATACATTCTCCAGCGTTCACAGTATCAAGTAAAATATCACTTCTCCAAAACTACAATAAATCTCCGAAGACTTTGCTGAAAACATAATTTCTGCTCTATTAGATTATTCATTACTCACTCTTTGAGCACTATAGACAGATGAGAAATGTATTGAACTTAAAATCCTTGCTTTCTTGATAGATGAATGCAGTCATCATTTTTTTCGTACTGACAACATAATATACTTAGGTACCCTGTTGATACCACAAAATACAGAATTCATTTTATGCTTCATAGTGATAGCAACAAAATACTAGTATTTTTAATTTTTCCTCATAATCTTAATGTGTTGGTTTTCAAATACAACAGATCTTTGGGAAGAAGGCTAGGGCTACTAAGGAAATTAGTTTTGACCACAATGCACCAATTCCATAGTGAAATGGAAAGGAAAACCATCTTTTTAGCACCTTAAAAATATTTTTTTCCATATTTCAAAGCTTAGCAATATTTTACTTCGTTATAGTCATTCTAGAGATTAGCTGAGGCCAGAGGAAGTTACTCGACTTTTTTTCAGCTGAGGACCCAAGTGTCAGACTCCGTAGTTAGGGCCTATAACCTGTATGTGCTAAGTGTATATAATTCAGAGGTCCTGTATTTGAATGTTACAGAGTACTGTACATGCAGTCAGAAGAGTAAAAAATACCATCATTTGGTATTTAATGGTTGTTTAATGGTCAAATACTCCATTATAGTCATTGAATGTAACAGAGTAGAATTGCTTGGTTACAAGGGAGTAGAATTATTTTTTTCCATTTGCTTTTTGATGGAGAAAATCTTTGACATTTCAGACCATCTAATTATCTAGCAATGTTTCTCTGCTTTATTTCAGTATTTTTGAGTTGTTGGCTTATTTCCCCAGGTTTTACTATATAACTAATACCAAAAATGTTATTTTGCAGCTCATGGGCTGTTCTTTTTTCTCTCTTTACAGTAGCCTGGAGACTAGAATCAAAGTATTCAGCAATGGGACTTTGGTTGTCCATTCAGTTACAGATAAAGATGCAGGAGACTATCTGTGTGTGGCCCGTAATAAGATTGGGGATGACTATGTGGTCCTCAAAGTGAATGTGATGATGAAACCAGCAAAAATAGAACATAAGAACGAGAATAACCACAAGGTCAAGTATGGAGGGGACCTGAAAGTTGACTGTGTAGCCACAGGTTTGCCAAATCCTGAGATCTCCTGGGGTCTCCCAGATGGCAGCATGATTAATACCTTCATGCAGTCGGATGACAGCGGCAGCCGGACAAAGCGATATGTGGTCTTCAATAATGGAACCCTGTATTTCAATGATGTTGGACTGAGAGAAGAAGGTGACTACACCTGTTATGCTGAGAACCAGATTGGGAAGGATGAGATGAAAGTGCGGGTCAAAGTAGTGGCTGAGCCTGCAACTATCAGGAACAAAACGTATGCCATTATTAATGTACCCTATGGTGATGTTGTGACAGTAGCATGTGAAGTCAAAGGAGAACCCACTCCCAAGGTGACTTGGCTCTCCCCAACCAACAGGCCCATTCCTGCCCTGTCTGACAAATACCAGGTCTATAGGGATGGCACCCTCCTCATCCAAAAGACCCAAAGATCTGACAGTGGTAACTATACTTGCGTAGCACGGAACAGCGCTGGAGAAGATCGGAAAATTGTCTGGATCCATGTTAACGTTCAGCCTCCCAGAATCAATGGTCATCTCAGTGCAATAACATCTGTGAGGGAGACAGCCATCAGGGATAGCCGGAAACTTATTGACTGCAAAGCTGAAGGCATCCCTGCTCCACGCATCCTATGGGCTTTTCCGGAAGGTGTAATCCTGCCAGCTCCCTACTATGGAAACAGGATCACTGTGCATCGCAACGGTACTTTGGACATCAGAGAGGTGAGGCAGACAGATGCCGTGCAGCTCATATGCATCGGACGGAATGAAGGAGGGGAAGCGAGACTGATTGTGCAGCTCCTCATCACAGACAATTTGGAGAAACCCTCCTTCAGAGACCCTGTCAATGAAAGGATCACTGCCATTGCTGGGCACAGCATCAATCTGAACTGCTCAGTCCAGGGGAACCCCAAGCCCAGCACAAGCTGGATCCTTCCCAATGGTACTGAAGTGCAGAGTGGCAGCCGTCTGCACAGATTTTACCACAAGAGGGATGGGATCTTACACATCAGCAGCCTCTCCTCTGGGGATGCTGGGACTTACCGCTGTTCAGCCAGAAACCCAGGAGGTTATGTGGAACGGGTAGTCTTCCTGAAGGTGGGACTCAGGCCAGAAATCAGCAACCAGTACAACAATCTGGTGAGCATCATAAATGGAGAGACTCTGCAGCTCCATTGCATCACCCAGCCAAACCAGCGGACGCAGATCTCCTGGACGCTGCCCAATGGGATGGTCCTGGATGCTCCCCAGGCTGTGGGTCGCTTCTCTCTGCTGGAGAATGGCTCACTGACAGTGCGTGAGGCTTCTGTATTTGACAGGGGCACTTACCTGTGCAAGGTGTCCACAGAGTATGGCACGTCTGTTATGAGTGTGCCTGTCATCGTGATAGCCTATCCTCCCCGGATCACCAGTGAGCCAGCACCTGTCATCTATGCCAGGCCTGGAAATTCAGTAAAACTGAACTGCATGGCCATTGGGATTCCTAAAGCAGAAATAACATGGGAGCTTCCAGACAAATCACATCTGACAACAGGAGCTCAATCCCGTTTGTATGGAAACAAATTCCTCCACCCTCAGGGGTCATTAGTCATCCAGCAGCCAACTCAAAGGGATGCGGGCTTCTATAAATGCACTGCTAAAAATATACTAGGCAGTGATTCGAAAACAACATATATACACATATTCTAACTCTAAAACAAATACCTCTGGCTGGATACTAGTGTTCAAATCACTGCCAGGCAAGTGCAACAAGGAAAGCACTGCTTGCAACAAAGCCAGGAAGGCTGAGGGCAGAAAAAAGCCTTTATTATGCAAAGTGTGTTGCTTTTTACTCAATATGGTAATATGTCCTGCAATAAAAGGAGGCAGTAGACATACTGAAATTGAGGAGACTAACATGTTGGAAAAGGTCTTTAAATTGTTAAGACAGTGTAGTGTGATTTTTCGTGCTATCCAATAGCATCTGAGAACTAAAGTACTCTATTCTTGTCAATAGTCCAAAGCTATTCCTTGTTTTAACAAGCACCTTAAAAGTACCAAAGAAGTATTAACTCTTACTAAATGAGCTGCAGTGGCAGAAGTGCTTTAGTAAAACATAATTTTCTTTATACCCTGCAGCGCTTTTACGTAATCTAGCCTTATAGAATATGATTACTAACCTTTCTGTTCATTCTTCTATCAGCTTTTCAAAATCAAAGACTAACTTAGCAAATAAGAGTGATCTATTTTAATAAAAATAAATGCAGACAGTAGTTACCTTAACATATGAACAAACTTTTTCCAGCTACTAAGGATGCTACAGTCAAATCATTCATATATATTTTATATATATTTTTAAATCAAGACTATGAGACTAGAAAGAGTAACAATGAACTCGGTCTCATTTTATAAATTATTGGTCTTTACAAGACTCTGATACATTACAGTGTTTTATAATATTAAGGTCAATATACTGTACATTTTATAATAAAAAATATTTTCAAAAAAATATATTCACTGTGGTTTTCATTTTGTTTCCAGCAAAGGAGGAACTCTGAACACAGAGTATAAAGTTAAATCAAAAAGCAGAAGTCATGTAGTGCCATACATACTCTATCCTTCCAAACATGATTTCCTAATAAAAACTTAACACTTCTTTAATGCGTATTTTGGGACACATTTACAAGTTTAATACTTTTTCTGTGATCAAGGATGGTTTATTGGGTAATGTACATAATTTTAGTAAGATTTATGAATTGTGCTATTGAAATAATTGCTACAAAGTGCTGCATATGCCCATGTTTCAACAAACTACCCCAATCGGAAATTTGCAAATGTTAATTCACTTCTAAAATACATAGATACTCTGAGATTTCTGAATTCTTAAAGTTCTGATTGTTCATAAAATTATGTCCATATTTTAGAATATAATGAGAATAAAACCTTTATTTTTATTTTCTCTATTGATTAAAACATGACAAAGTGTAATTATAATAATTTTTTTTTAAATCTATAAATAAAGATTTCCTCAACTTCAGAAATTTATCCAGTAAGCTGTTGTAAAATGTATATTTATCATCATGGTAAACAGAACTGAACTAATTGAAGTAAAAAGTATTTGATTAGAACAAGGATGTTGGATTAAATTACAAGGACAAGGACATTGCTGAAGATGTAAACATAATTTCTGTGATAACATGTTTTATAAAACTTTTAAAAGTTCAGTGCAAGCTAAAAAGATGTGGTTTGTACACAAATATTTATTAAAGTTACAGATATGTTACTGGCTTAATTAAATAGCATTAGTTATATTTTAGTTTCTCTTCTATGGTTTAAGCCCTTGGGCTCTAAATCAGCAAATCAATGCTCAAGGTGAAACATGTGCCTAAATGTCTGGTGGGGTTATAGCTGCTTGTGAGAGTAGTTAATGAAAAAAGTGACAAGTAGTCAAGCATTTTAACTAGATTATTTATGACTAGTGGTCTTTTCTAACCTGGCTATTTTCCTTGAACAAGTCACAGATTAGATATATCTTTAGTTACTTTACCTAACTTCATCACTTTTTTTATAAATTATAGTAAGTCTTGGAAAACGATAATACCATTTTTAATAATAACACGTTTTTTAAAGGAGTCTGAAGTCAGCATTTTAGCATTGGAGTCAAGCACTATTCATTTGTCTGTCCAGTCTTCAGTTAACACTTACGTGAATTTAGAGGTATTCTTGGATGGTGAATGACTTCAATATATTTCCATTAAGCAGAATTTTTTTAATGTTAAGGGGAGAAAATAGAATCCAAAATCAGACCTTTGATCTGTTAGGATCAAACAAAGCATCTGATAGTATTTTATTCATCAATCCAAAATTTCCACTGCTGCCAGTGGAAGTTTTGGAGGCACAAGAAACTAAAGATCTGGCTCAAGACTTTTCCTTAATTCAAGTCAATACCTGCATGCATGCAAAATTCCCGCAAAATTGGATTTAACATTTTGTTATGTATTATAATTTCCATTACGTTTGCCTTTACCCCTTTTATGAAAACAGGGTACTCCCAATACTCCCAATGAGAGGCCTATAAAATATAATTCTCTTCCAAAATAAATGTAACTACAGCCTAAGAAATATCATATGAACACATTTTACACTCAAGCAGAGTTTGGCTATCTGTCTGGTATTCTTTCTCTGCTGAGATACCAGTTGTCCTGGGTATCCATCTTGAGTTCCTTTTGTATAAACAAGGAAGTTCACAGGGAAACGAAGTCTGTCCTAGGACTTCTATTCTTAGGTCTGAATCTACATGTCACACCATGTGCTGAATCATCCATCAATGAAAGCAGTCATAGGGCTGTGAATTTAAATCATAACTTCTTCCTTTATTCCCATGTAATTATCTGCAACTTGTGTTAAATAAATCAATGAAAAATTTGCATTACCTCCAGGACTCAACACTTCATTAATTTATTTTTTTTCACAAAGTCTTCATTCATCTTTCAGACCATGCAGGAAACATGCATTCAAGGAGTTTGTTCCTTTTCTGTTTTTGAGAGGTGCTGGGAAATTAAGTGCTCGCTCTTAGTTTGAGAAGATTTCATAATTTTCACTTGATCAATCAAAGCAGGTCCTACAATGTTTCCATGGAAAAGAAAACTTGCTATTCCTTGCTTTTTGCTTTGAAAATGGAGAAGAAAAAAAACATTTGTTTTTGGAGAAGCAGAGTAACAAGGTGTCTCACTACTTTGGTGTAGATTGCAAGTGACTGGAGTTATATATACATTTTTGGCTTTGACCTTCACAGAGAAGTTCACTGTGACCATATGCCTAACACAACTAACAACTAATTAAAAAAATGGAGGTAAGAATACAGGTCAGAAAAGCAAAAACCAGGGAATTTATCAGGGTATTCATGTCATCAATATCTGATAAGTTCCTAAAACAGTAACCAGTTCGCCTACATGTTTTTGCAGTCAGGCCCAAATACAAAGAAATGGGAGAGAATGCAAGAAAGTGCTTTTGGAAAGATGGCCTATAAGGATAAGTTGAAATAGGATAAATTTGTTCTTAAGAAAAAAAAAAAAAGTGAAATACTAAATACAGCAGTTAATCAAATGTGTAGGAAATCCTCATATAGACACTGGTCAGTTATATTCCGGTTCACTGGGATTAGTATGAGAAATAATGGGAGTTAACTTTTCCAAGCAAGTTGTAAGCTAGATAATAAATTTGTAATTGTAAGAAGAGCTGAACAATGTATTGTTTTTCTTGAGAACATTTTGAAATGCCCATCTTTGGAGACAGTTAAAAAAAGTTAGTCCGATACCTGTCAGTCAAAAACCTTATCCAAGAAACTGAAAAATCTTGGGGTCCCTTCAACATCTGCATTCCTGTCTTTCCTAGATTTTCCTAGGACTATGTAGATACTAATTCTATACAACAGTAAAATAAAGATTTGTTTGCTAATTTTACTTTATGCTTGTGATATTTATCTATGTAATCTTCATTATAACCTATGAGAGATTCTTAACTGGTTAGTATGTGACAGATATGGTCACCTGACAAATATGTTGACTTTGACCACATTTTTATTGTGGAAATCTTATGGAGAGATTTCTAGAAGCAGCTACATTGCAGGATCTGTTTATCATTCAAAGAGTTTAGTATACAAAGGTATCTCACACTGCAGGACTTTAGGTATTTCTTTTACCTAACCTGTGTTTTATTTATCCATATGTTTTCAAATAAGCATTCATCTTTCAAACATTTCAAATAAGCACCATCTTTCCGCAGTATATGTACTCTCATTTCCTCTCTTTCATTGTTTGCAACTTGACAATAGTGTATTTCAAATGATGAAATACAGTGTAAGTCCTCACTGAGAACAATTAACGCTCCATTAATCATCCCTTCAACATTTTTCCTGAAAAAGATAAACAATAAGACAGAAGCCACTGCACACAGTGGGGAAACACATGAAGTAGGTTGTGGAGGATTATTATCTTGTGGTAGAAATAGTGGCTTGATAGAGCTGTTGCTATCTCTTGATGTACAAAATTGTGTGTCCTAAAAATTTGTGTAATTTTTGCAGCTATTCCTATTGGCCTAACAAAAAATATTCTTTTTCCCTACAAATGCGGTTTTGTTCATTTAATTCAATAATACCAGGACTGAAAAATTAGTTACTAATTAGAAGCTGGGTTAGAAGCTCACCTGTCCTAAATTGACTGAGCATGGCTGAAGAGCCACCCAAAATATTCACCCATTCTGTGAGAATCCCCACCTCTTCTGTTGGAAGTTGAGTTTCATTGGTGACATAAGAGAGAGAGTCCAATCAATAGAGATGTAGTGTGGCAGTAACTAGGGACATTCCTATTTTTCAACACCCTCTTGCACATGGGAAGTTCTGAACCAAAGAGAGTTATTCTCTCTTTTGAATAAGCAAACTGTTCTTTGTCTGAGAGACAGACCTCTCGTATTTCTTTTCTTCCCATAGGCAAGACCCACTGTTACTCTTCATATGATGAGAGTGATGCATTTGACACCTGTGGTGATGTGACAGGAAAGATGCTATGACATTGTACTACAGAGGCTGTGACATTGGACTGCAGCTGTGTACCACCTACTAAGCACTTCTTTGAGTGTGGGGCCTCCATAAAGGGAAAGGCATATTGGCAGCAGTACCACAGTATGGCTTCTTTCCTACTCCATGACCCCATTCGTCAAGCACAGCTGGCCATAATATCAAAGAATTCACAGACTGGCCACGTCTGATGTGCCAGATCACTGAGTGGGAAAAAGGCCTAAGTATGTGATGTCTCCCAGCTGCCAGGAACTGGAGATGGCAGCCCACAGTGTGAGTATTGACAGGTGTGAGGGTGGAAGGACATGAGATTGATAGTCATACTATAAAACTAAAAGAATAACTGGTGTTGTCACACCTAATTACCTCCTCTGGTGCTCTGTATCACTCAAAGCACACCTGATATCATATGCATATTCCATAAACCCTGAATTAACAACACATGCATGGGCTTCATGGCTACCTTTATTCCCAGTGTTAGTTAAAAAATCATTAAGACTGACTCACAACTAGACTTTTTCCTTGTTTCTACACATATGGTCAATGGACTAAACCACTATATTTGTCTGCTAAGAACTGGTCTGTACTTTTATGAGCTGCTCTGGAATGTTACAATAACAGACAAAATGAGGAACCTTTTCATAAACCCATATTTACTAACTTGGGGAAAGAGGTCTAGTAGTCAAGGATGACAAATGTATGCACCTCCTGTAGCGATAGCAAGAAAAATATCCCACTAAAATCAATAGGAAAGTACTTGGACTCCAAACTGTCTATAAAGAGAAAATCTCAATGTTTTCTTAACTGATTTTTTTTTTTCTAAGTGGGCCCAGGAGCTTTTAACAAAATTGAAAATCTGAGTATTTTAAAAACAAAGAAAAATATGGCAATTGGGAGTTGGATATTTGATACAAGTGACCTTTCTTATACAAAATGGAGGTTAACATTTAGTTTTCTTCTTTTAAAGAGCTAACACCTTGTTGAAGTTTCTTCACAGTGTGCAGGATAGGCGCTAGCCTGTTCAGTTGTTTTTAAAAATCCTACCAGTATCTTGTTTAAAATATGACTAAAAGTCTTATTGTCATTATTACAGTATTACTCTGCTGTTATTACAGTGTCGTGGTTTTGACCTAATTGACCAACCAGAATGACAGATGGCCCCTCCCTCCCCCCCCTTAAGGAAAAGAGAAGAGAGGAAGGGGGAAAAGAAAAGGAAAAAAAAACCCTCTGAGTTTAGAAAAAACTAAACTA